>BQNB010023089.1:0-62210 GCA_026074375.1 Tanacetum coccineum | reverse complement strand
TCGTATTTGTTTGTATAAATTCTTGGATGTTTTGAGTTTAATAGGTTTGCGAGACATTGTCTTTGTATTGATGAGACCCATTTTTCATTAATACAAGATGCAGTTCCTTGTTTTTGGTATTGTCATGACACATCGTGTCTTTTATATTTAGTTATGCATGTAGTGATTCTCTATTGTTGACACCATTGTGTGTGATGATATGAAGTTACGCCTCGTGTTTCCGCCTTGGCAGGGTGTGACACTAAGTAATTAAAAAAAGTTTTTTAGCGGGAAAACTTGAGTAAAATTTAAATTTTACGGTAATCTTTATAGCAATTCTAACGTCAAATTCAAATTTTGGTACAACAGTGAAAATTTTGGCCTAAAATTCAATTTTGTGGACGAAATTCAAATTTTTCAGTTAAAATTGACGTCAAAATTTTAAATTTTAATTTTTTTTCCTAATCTTAGAATTGAATTCTAAAGTGAATTTCAAATTTTAGAGAAAGAAATTTTTTGAAATTAATTTTTGGAGGAAAAAATCACGAATTAACAACTTTAATCACACAACACTTCATTATCATTGAAAAGATCTACAAATCAATTTCACACATCATAATTCAATGGAATCCTCAAGTTTAAATTCAGAAGAGAGAGAATTGCAACTGATGCAACTCGAATAAAGACAATTGCACTCGCAGTGCATGGCTTGGTTTAAAGAGACCAAGATACATCTTGAAACTCTCTATAATAACAGGTTTTTAGTGGGTAGACACAACACACCATATAAAATTGCATTTTGAATATTCTCCCAAGAAGAGTATTAGACTTTCAGAGAGAAGATGTACCACAATTTGAATCAACTACAATGGCAATTTGAAAGAGAGAATCTTCGTTCCTGTGATCCAAATACTTGTCTTGATGTACTCAGAACATAGTTTAAAGAATTTTTTAACTCAAAAGATGTGAATGCTTCAGATTTCCCAAATAAATGCTGGCAAAACAACTTCAAAGATTATACGAGATACGAACCTGAATCTTGCAAACGTAATTTACTCTGGTACCTGGATGTACTTGGAAGCTTATTAACGAAAGAGTACTTAAATACGGAAAATTACGGATGAAAGAAAGAGAAGTTCAAGCAATAAAGGAGAATGAACATCGGCTGAAAGAAAGTGAGATGCAGACACAAGAGAGTTTGGTCTCTGAGGGTGCAACATTGGAAGCTAGTTTGGTCACTGAGGGTGCAACATTAAAAGTTATAAGCTAACTTGGTCACTGAGGGTATAGTATTAGACGATAATTTGGTTGCTCAGCAATGCACAGTTGACTCCACTACATCATCAGAACAACAGAATGAAAGCAACGGTTCAAGGAATGAAAGCAGCAGTTCAGGGAATGATGCAGATGCTGATATTGGACCTTTATATGACAGTGATATAGTGTCTTTGGTACATCATGATATGTTTGAAAATATGTTTCTTCATGAGATACAAAATCATGAGCAACCTAAATCTGTTCTAGACACATATGTAGTGATTGAGAATAATAGTAACATTATGGCTGATATACCAAATATGGATCCAGATAGAAATAAGGAAGAACATGATTATGTAGATGATGTGCATTAACATGCATTCTTTGCTTCCTTGATCAATAACCTTAAACGTGATGTTGAAAAATGTATAAAGGTTAATTATGAAGCTCAACAAGCGAATGCCTTATTGACAAAAGAGCTTGAGAGATATAAGGAAAAAGAAAAACATTTTGCAAAAGATAAGACAATTGAATCTGAATACTGCAAAAAGATTAAGCTTTTAAATGACGAAATTTCAAACCTTAAATATCAAGTTTGTCAAAATGATAAGACATTGGCTAGGGAAAATAGAAAGTATGATGAGTATGTCCAACCGCTTTTAAAAAGGAAAAATGAACTTGAAAAGAAAAGTTAAGAGTTTTTGAAACAAATCAATGAACTCGATAATAAACTTTAAAAAATTGGACAGAATGCTCATACTCTTCACATGTTGCTTCCAAAAGAAGATAGTGTGCATACGGGAAAACAAGGCCTTGGCTTTGAGAACCAAAATGATGTTGAAAACCTTTTTGTCCTGAACAAAGCTAAGGAGTTGGCGCCAATTTTGTATGACATTGATGAAATGGGAAAAGAATTGCTTTCTGATCATAAATTCATTTATGCAGAAGAATTAAAATGTGAAGCTGAAAAATATTTAAAAGTAAAATAAAGAAAATCTCCACTCTCATATCATGGCTTTGTATATTGTTTGACTCAGTTTAAAGAACCACCAAAAGTTCATTTGAAAAGAAAAGATGTCAATTTGAAAAAACATTTAGAACAAGCTCAATTCAGTAATTATGATCCAAAACTTTGGAAAAGTCTTCCATGAAATACTTTTGTTATGTCAAACATGCAATGCTTAAATTTGAAAAAGAAATTGTTTTAAAGCAAAACCATCCTTGAGAGGATGTTTTCATTAATTTAAGTTTTGAAGACAATGTTAAAAGGATAGCTAGAAATCAATTGTGTGAAGAGTTTGAACCTTTAGTTAAAGATGTCAATCTTTAACTAAATTACTTTGAAAAGGGTCTCGTCAAAGAAATAAGAAATGATTTAAAGTATGTCATGTCTCTTGAAGACGAGTTTGATGAAAAGTGTATAATTATGGACATTCAGACATAATTTTTCAAAACACAGTTTGAGTCCGCCATTTCAGAGTCACATAGCCATGTGTATGTGAACGAGATGTTTGAACAAAATTCTTTTTTAGAAAGTGAAAATATTTGTCTCAAAAAGACTGTTGCCCAACTTTAAAAAGATTTTTCAAAAATGGAAACACATTGTATTGCTCTTAAACTTAAATCTCAAAACAAATCTTCGACATCCGTGCAAAACGGTTAGGTTTTAAGTGAAAAAAGTGATGAAGCCAAAATCAAGTTTAACACCGAAGATCTTGCAACCATAAATACCGAATTAGAATATAGTGTCGCTTCATTACTAAAAGAAAATAAACACTTGAAAATGATTTACCAAAATCTGTTTGATTCAATCAAACGTTCACGAGTTTAGACAAAAAGTTCAAACGTTTCTCAAAACAAAGCAGAAATTTAAAGTCTCAGTTGTCTGAATTTACGGATAAAAAGTTTGATAAAGTTTTTCAAAAGATTGAATCAATTAAAAAGAAAAAGTTTGACTCTCGAATCTCAAATGATTTCCTTCAAAAATCATTGTATGAATCTGATCCCTCAAATGTTGAATCAGAATCGGAAGAGAAAAAGATTCTTTTTGAAAATGAAACATCAAGTTTTGAAACAAAGATTAAGGAGCTTGAAATGATTTTAGCTCATCAAACAAAAGATTTTGAGAATGCCAAAGTCGATGTTTAAAAGAAAACGAACAAGTTCAAAACAAATTTTGAAAAAATTAAAAATACAAAAGTTGTCTTTGAACGACAATTGGATCATAAGATTCGTGATTCTAACGTCGAAAAAGATCAGTTTTTGAAACAAATTGCTTCTCTAGAATCAAAATTGGAATCACAAGATCTTCTTTCAATTCAAAAAGAATATAGCGATTTGAGAACTTCATACAATGCTCTAAAAGCAAAGTTTGATTCTCTTAACCGAGACAAAGAGAAATCTCTAGTTTCAAACTTTCAAAAATCAAAAGTAAGTGTTTCAAAGAAGATTTACATGGGTGAATTGATGAGGTGTCATTTTATACACTTTTTCGGGGTCATTTAACCTCCTAAATCGTGCAAATATGCCCAAATTATGTACTTAATCGTTCCTTTTTGTGTTTTTAGCACTTAGATGGCTTTTGGAGGAAATACACGTGACTTGGGCTCTTTTGAAGAAAAAACGGACAAGATTACAACTCTACACCAGATCTCTTGAAGAAAATGCATACAATGGCTGGAGATGGCGTCACATTCAATCGCGACGGCGACAGAGCTTACAAAGGACGGCGTCAAAACTTTGGCGATGGCGTCAGGATCCAACCGACTTAAAGAAGCCCTAGAAGATTTGGCAAGGCGACGGCATCAGGATTATAATGCGACGCCGTCACACCCGTTATCCAATATATACAAACTTGTTTTTAGGGTTTTAAGTGTGTAACTTTTGGGAATTGAACCCTATTATTAAAAGTCGATTATAGCAACTATTTAGGCCGTTTTTAGGGTGTCAAAACCCTATTGTATCAGCCTTGAACACATGTTTTAATCAAGTGAAGTCCTCTATCTTTTATCATTCAATATGTCTATGTGTTGTTTGATTATATATTGTTCTTTGCTTCCTTTTAACATGCTAGGCAAGATCCATTAGTATTTACTTATGATTGCATGAAACTTAGTTTATAAATCCTTTTAATATTGCTTCTTATGATGGATATGCGCGTTATGCTTTAAAAAACTAGCCATAAAATATTAAATTGGCATAGACGTCTAGGGAAACACGAGTATGTAGAAAGGATACCATCAGTAACAATCTTCATACTACCTTACCCCTAATATGGTTGATCCCTCTTAAGTGTTTTAATGCATGTAATGTACACTTAGGGGCCTTGTAATAGTCTTCATACTACCTTACTTGTACATTGCCTTAACAAAATATTACATAGATGGTGTTTTCATGTAATTCGCTCATGACTAAGGAAATACTTACACAAATCATCACAAGTGTGACAAAGCAATAGGATTAGGAGAAGCAAACTGAGGAGTAGTGCATGATTAAGTAAATACGTTCACTTATCCATAGAGTTTCCACCAAAGTAGTTTAGATTTATTATTAGTTTAATTAGCTAAAACTAAAACCAATCTCTCAAAACTAGAATTTTACCTGCTTTTTATAAAATATAAAAATGCCAAAAATAATATTCTCTCAACCCTTAGACCTTTGTTATATTCTGTTCGAGCCTTCCCAACCTATTCTCCTAGAGAACAATAACAACCCCTGAGTCTTACCTTACTATACTACAATGGTTAGGTGCTATGCCTAGGGAGTTGTAAAACCTGGTGTGTTTGTAACAACCAGATTAGGTTTTTGGCGTCGCTGCGTGGGGAATAGTTAGGTTTTAAACTTTATCTAGCTTAGGTCTACTCGCTTGATTCCTATCAAGTGAGAATTTTATTTTCTATCAATTAGCTTTCTCATGGTCTATCTTTTCTTTATTCCCTTTATTCGTAAAAACCCTCTTGTTTATATTGTAAATAAAGTTGTCATTTAAAATGAATAGGTATAGTTATTCTAGTGTAAATAGATTAAAATGTTTGGCTGAAACCTTCCAAAATGAAGTTTTGATGTTCCAACAACATCAAGATGAATCTCTTTACGATGTGTAGACTCATTTCAAAAACTTAATCCAAAGAGTCCCTCATCATGGCCTTAATTTATGGACCCAGATTCAAATCTTTTATAATAATATCAATCACTACACCTAAATGGACCTTGACTTTGCTGCAAATGGGGACCTTAGGAAATTAAGTGCTGAAGAAGCATGAGAAACCATAGAAAATTTTGCCAAGGACAAAAGGAGTGGGACAAACCTTTTAAAGCTATTATTGATCAAGAATTAGCAAGTTTGAGGGCTCAACCAAATGAATTGTTTGGCAATGAAAAGGTTTAATTTGATATTCCTAGGTGCAATCTAAGCCCACAAGGTACCCCACAAGTCCTCTCATCATTTGAGAACTACACACCGCATGTGACTTACTTGGAAGAAGTAGAAGAGACTATAGGAATCCTAATGGAGGTAGGACCCTTAGACGAAACACAGCTAAAGGATTTAGGCTTGCATACTTATAATCTTGACATTCCTCTTAATTCTAGGGAAGATACTATTTTTGATAAACCGGAGCCTCGACCACAACAATTACCTAATTGTCCATGCTTAGATGTAAGTTAGGAGACGAAAGAGGCCCTGAACCACCCATCAAACCACATAGTTCGGATAGTTTTAGGATGAAGGTAGTAGATAGTTTAACCATTCATACACCACCTTCACCTCACGTGGCGTCTTTACACCCTAAGGATATATATTGCTATTATCGCCCATGTATAGATGACCCTAAAGAACATTATGGATTTAAACCATGTTTATTA
Organism: Tanacetum coccineum; assembly: GCA_026074375.1. Lineage (NCBI taxonomy): Eukaryota > Viridiplantae > Streptophyta > Magnoliopsida > Asterales > Asteraceae > Tanacetum > Tanacetum coccineum. The sequence goes on along the minus strand of BQNB010023089.1, from coordinate 56,111 downwards.
AGACAAAGTTGATCCCTAGGTGTTGGTTTTTCGAATTTGGAGGTGATGAAGAATAATTTCTTAGGAGGCCTTAGTTTACCTGTTAAGCCAAATGAATTAAGAAATAATAAGATTAAAGAAACACACCATTTGGAGCATATAATTCAACAACCACTTTTTCAACATAAGGCTCTTTCTTACCTTAATGGTGTGTACTGCTACTATCATCCGCACTTGACCTTAAGTGTAGGGGAACCCTCCCCTTTATATGTTAAATAAGGGTAGAGTCAGGCCCGTGACTCGAACAAAAACAAATGCTTCTTGGGAGGCAACCCGAGCATATCTATTTACTTGCTTTTTAATTTTATGCATTTTAGGAGTGTCTTGTGTGTTTTAATTCTTAATTATTCGTTTTCATATGTTTTGAATCATTTCATGATCACGCTTTGTTTTGTCTTTAACTTCGTCTTAATTGCAATCAAAGGTATTTCATAAAAATTATTAAAGGAAAAATCCGGTTTCTAAGAACCATTTCAAACATATTAAATGAATTGTTTAGATTAATTCGCGTCTTGTGTCAGTTTCGAGTCATATGATTGTGATAATTATTCTAAGGTTTTATGCACTATTTTCTATAGGAAATAACTAATAGATTTGTGTGCATAATTTTTTTCCAGAAAATGAAGATTTTATTTACAGTGTGTGGAGACGGCGTCACGTCTCCAGCACTTGTAAATTTTGTATTTTCTTTAAATTTTTGAAAATTAATTTTGTATAATTTTCAAATTTTGTAATTTCCTTAAAAAACCTGCAGAAAACTACAATTAAATTAACACAATCATCTTATCTTTACTGCTTTCATAGAGCCTAAACCCTAAAAGTTTTGTTGTATATATAATTATCCCGCCGATTTTACGCCAGGCGTAGTTGTTTCTTGTCTTTGATTTACAAGTTATTTTTGATGAGAAGAAGTTTTGGAGTTCTTAGGAATTTTTATGTGGACGACTCTTGGATGACGATTTAGCCAGTTATCATATGTTTCTTATCCATGATTGAGCAAAACCAGGGGAGTACTAGTTTCTTTTTTCTTTCTCTTTTCCTTTTATTCATGTATTCGGGTACTTTTAAGAACATTGGGGACAGTGTTAAAAATAAGTGTAGGGGGAAAATAAATCTTAGAAACTATTCCTTCAATTGTCATTTGCTATGTCCTTAAAATGATGAGTAATATATCAAAACATAGCGTAGACGGTAATTTTGACCCAAATTTTAAAACTTTTTATGACACATACCGACAAAAACTGAGTATTATTAGCGTCTCATGGATAGAAATTATATGACTAGCACAAAAACCCTCTAAAAATTCCACCAAAAAATATGAGGTTCGCCTTTAGATCTTTAAGAATTCAGGTATTCATTTTTGATAACTAAGATAATTTTATCTTTAGCTTTCTCGAGTTAAGGAAAGAGAAATCATATATGTCGCGTCCATAGATGTGTTTATGCATATGTTGTTTTAACGCCTTTTTTGGAGCATTGTTATCGGTTAAAATTATATGAGAGTGTACCGGTAGTGTATTAAATTTTAGAACTTGTTTTTGTGATGCATTCCGAGACCGCATATTGAGGATTAGAATTTGCTAAATGATAAGAGGTACTAGGATAAACCCATGTTTTAAACCCGTATTTGTTATTATGGTCACCTCGATCATATAACTATCCCACACCCTTGACATGCACTCATTTATAGTGCAGGATACCCCTAGTACACCCCTCCGAGTCTATCCTTTTGACGGTTCTTGTAATTTTCCCTTGGACTCTGGATTATTAATGAAGAGCATTTTTTACACCCAATGTTACACCCAAATCGCATTAGCCTTCCTTGTATGTACTCGATTTTAGTACATTATTGTAAACCTAGTTAGTTATTGTAGGAGTACATAGTTGCTAAGTCGAGTCTTTTAATAGTGTATACAGTTTTGGGATGATTGGGAATCATGGTAGCTTTTATCTTATGAAGAATTGGGGAAGAAGTCACCAATTACCCCTATTAGAGCTCAATACGCTACATGTTTTGTTGATCCTTTCGATTCGGGTCTGTAATCAGTTGATTGTAATGAGTTAGCAAAAACTCAAGTGTAGGGGTATGTTTATAAACCCCAAGTTTTGTATTATGTTCATTTCAAAAAAAGAGAAAAAAGAGAAAAAAAGAGAAAAGAAAAAGAAAGAGTCGGATGTAGAGTTTGTATGTCTTAGTTCGTATATCTTAGTCCTAGAGTGGTCGAGTCTTGGCTTAGCAACGCCTCAGCATGTATTCTTTCTAGTTAATTAAATCGCCACCGCCCATGTATATACCATCTGTTGTTGCTGCTATTAACCTACACCAAATTATGTACTTAATCGTTCCTTTGTGTGTTAGCACTTGGATAGCTTTTGGAGAAAATACACGTGACTTGGGATCTTTTGGAGAAGAAACAGACAAGATTACAACTCTACACCAAATCTCTTGAAGAAAATGCATACAGTGGCTGGAGACGGCGTCACATTCAATCGTGACGGCATCATAGCTTACAAAGGAAGGCGTCAGAACTTTGGCGACGACGTCAGGATCCAACCGACTTAAAGAAGCTCTAGAAGATTCGGCGGGGCGATGGCTTCAGGATTATAACACGAGACCGTCGCACCTATTTTCCTATATATACAAACTTGTTTTTAGGGTTTTAAGTGTGTAACTTTTAGGAACCGAATCCTATTATTAAAAGTCGATTATAACAGTTGTTTATGTCATTTTTAGGGTGTCAAAACCATATTGTATCAGCCTTGAACACATATTTTAATCAAGTGAAGTCCTCTATCTTTTATCATTCAATATGTCTATGTGTTGTTTGATTATTTATTGTTCTTTGCTTCCTTTTAACATGCTAGGCTAGATCCATTAGTATATACTTATGATTGCATGAAACTTAGTTTGTAGATCCTTTTAATATTGCTTCTTGTGATCGATGTTCATGTTAAGCTTTAGAAAACTAGCCATAAAATATTAAATTGGCATAGACGTCTAAGGAAACGCGAGTGTGTAGAAAGGATACCATCGGTAACAATATTCATACTACCTTACCCCTAATATGGTTGATCCCTCTTAAGTGTTTTAATGCATGTAATGTACTCTTAGGGGCCTTGTAATAGTCTTCATACTACCTTTCTTGTGCGTTGCCTTAATGAAATATTACATAGACGGCATTTTCATGTAATTAGCTTATGACTAAGGAAATACTTACACAGATCATCACAAGTGTGATAAAGCAATAGGATTAGGAGAAGCAAATTGAGGAGTAGTGCATGATTAAGTAAATATGTTTGTTTACCCATAAAGTTTCCACCAAAGTAGTTTAGATTTATTATTAGTTTAATTAGCTAAAACAAAAGCAATCTCTTAAAACCAGAAGTTTACCTACTTTCTATAAAATATAAAAATGCCAAAAATAATCTTCTTTCAACCCTTAGACCACTGTTATATTCTGTTTGAGCCTTCCCAACCTATTCCCTTAGAGAATGATAACAACCCCTGAGTCTTACCTTACTACACTACAACGGTTAGGTGCTATGCCTAGGGAGTTGTAAAACCTGGTGTGTTTACAACGGCCGCATCATGAATCTTCCAAATCATTTCCAAAGTGGGCGTCTCAGTTTACAACCTACTATTTGGAAAAAGATAAGAAGTCTTCTAAAAAACCTCAAGTTTTTGAAACATCTCCTCGTCAAAAGGTTTTTAACTCAAGTGATTCAAGTAAGAAAAGGCAGTCTTTTGAAACTCTAAATTCCCGTTTTACACTTGTAAAGCAAGTGTGGAGACCAAAACAAAGTCATTTAAAACCTTTCAACTACTCAAAATCATAAATGCTTTCGTTGCAAAACAAGAATGACTCTGCTTTGAAATTTTCAAACAGTGGAACATTTCCATTCATTTCAAAAATGAATTCTCAAAATGAAACACCGGGTTTCAACAACAGATGGAAATCTTCTTCGTCGTCAAGATTTAAAACTCCTCAAGAAACACAAAGTTTTCATAATCAATGGAAAAACAAAAGGAATTTTAAATCTCTGTTGATTCCAGGAGAATTATTTCCAAATCAAACATCAGTTTTGAGTCCTCGTTGGAATTCAACTTCTTTACATTGAACTAACACAACTTTCAAATGGTTTTCAAAATTTCGTAAACCTGTTGGCACCGTGCTCAAATAGGTTTCAAAGGTTTTGGTCTTATTTGATGTCATAATGGCTTGTAATTATCTCAGATTACAACCCGCACTTCAAATTAATGGCTCGTAATCATTTCAGATTGCAACCCACGCTTCAAAATAATGGGTTGTTATTAAATGTCAGATAACAACTGGGTCTTTAGATAAAAGGAAAATGTACTCTTCAGTGTGTTTATCCTTAACAACGAAAAGAGAAATCTTTTTGGTCTTGAGCTATTCAATCAAAAAAATTAAAGTTTTGTAGCTCAAGTCAATGGCTTTCGTATACTTCAGTACGAGGCCTGTGTTTTCAAATAAAAGAAAGTGTATGTGTTAGTGCACTTTTCTTAAGATAAGAAGAAAAATCTTCTTGTTTTTGAGCAAAATTTATTCAAAATTTTTCAAAAGGTTTTTAAAATCTTTAAAAATTTTGCTCATCAAAATGACTTGTGTACACATCAGTGCACAACTCGGTTTTTCAAATAAAAGGGAAGTGTACGCTTCAGTGCGCTTTACCTTCAAAATAAGAGAAATCTTATTGTTTTTGAGCATACATATAAAAAACTTTTCACAAGTTTGCTCAAAACATTTGGCTTCTAAGTATTTCTGCTTAGAACTCAGACTTCGAAGAAAGAAAAGTGTACATTCATGTACATTTATCATCACAACAAGAAGATAACTATTCGAATTGGTTAATGATTAACCCTAATATTTCACTAATATTCTACGAGCAACGCAACGGATACAGATCACATATAGCATATATAATTAACACATAAAAAACATAAACATAAATAAGGAAACATACCTTTAGCAACCAAGCTAGTGAAGAAACACAAGCGTCTTCGTGTACACGCACGTGTGTATAATCGTGCTTAAACAAAACCACAATAAGTTACTAAAAGAAATAACCTGTAACATTCTGTATTTTCAGGTCATTTTATGACGCCATTTATTTCGTCATAATTTCACATTTATTTTATTTTAGTTCCGTACGCGTTTACTTTTAATTCTTATAAATCAAGTAAACTAAAAATCAACAATTAAGGTAACAGACACCAAACGAATTAAATTTTTCGTCAAGCAAGCAATATATTATTTTTACGAAAGTAATAATCAACTTTTTATATTTTATTTTTATTGGTTGCGTAAAGTGATTACGTTTCGCAATAAAATACGTTTAGGCATACCCGGAACCACCAAAACTTTTCTACGCTTCAACAAATACCCACTTTTATACCCAATACATAAAAGTTACAAAAATATATCATATATATCATACATAGGACGAATTTGTTGCAATTTATACAAGAAAAATGAAATAAATCTTTCAACTAGGTCTTTGTACCATATCATCTCATTAAACCTTACCATACTTTGTTCCCTTGACTCAACCAAGATCTATAAAACTCTCACCATGTTTTTGACTAGCTAATGCTTACTTTTGACCAAAGACTTACCATATATACTTGTACACTAGAGATAGAAATTCATTCATGCAAAACACTTAGCTAAAAATCACCAAAAACTCCTCCTTTGGTGCTCTCATATGCCACGGCTCAAACACCCCCTAGGTAACCAAATCCATATAAATATTCTACCACCATACACATCTACTTACATCATTCTTAAAAACATTTTAAGATTTTCCAAGCATTGCTAACCATTTTGCAAGTGTATGAAGCAATAAATCAAGATTAAGGGATTCCATATTGTGCAAGCTTGGTTTAAATGGCTAACAAGGGTTAAGCACATATTTTTCATCATCAACATTATCATCATAAGGGTCTTCTAAAACCTTTATTACTTCATTTTATGAGTTTTTATGTATATGATGTACTGTGTAGTGAAATCACCATTTAGGATATGTTTAAATTACAAAAGTGAATTTCTCTTATAAACATGATTTATGAACTTGTACACATGTTATATGGATGGTATATTGAGTTTACAAAATGGTTGTTAAAGACTTTACACACATGGTTTAAATGTAAAAAAGAGTTAGTATAAACTAGTGATGATAACTGTTACTTAAGAAAGTTAAGGGTGTAAAGTGTAATATGGACTTTGGTAAATTTGGACACAAATGTACAATTATGGACTAAGGACTCTTATTATATGTTAACATTATATTACATATAAAATATTGTAATTTGTGGTAGATATACAAATTGAAACGTATAATAAAACAAGGTTATATATAGACATAGTAAAGTCAATCAAACATTCTGTCCAAAAAGTGTATAAAAATATATTTTATATTTATAATTTTATTAGAAAAAAATCTCAAGACAATACAGATCCGAAAATGGTAAGAAACTTTGTCAAACTGATTAATAACAAAAAGTTTACGGCAAAAACAAGTTAATACGACAATAAACCGGATTTGTAAAAGAATTTTTATAAAAACATTGTTTCATACAAATTATAGCAAACATGCAAGTTTTTGTATTTTTAACAAATTATACATATTTTTAGGATTCCAAAATGATAAGAATCGTAATTTTTCATTAATAACGAACTAGTTTTATGAATTTCGCGGTTTACGACAATTAATACTTTTATAAAACTATTTTTATAAAAGTTAACTGTTCATGACAGAAATAATTATTTTTGTAAACCTCATAAATATGTAGAACTTTCAATTACAAGAACGTGCTCGAAAAAATCACTAAAAACGGAGCTATAACGAATAAAATATGACGTTACCCAACGGGTTTCACGATAACAAAACTGATACAAATTACTTTAAAACTGTGAGTGAACATAAAAATGTTACTTTATCATCAAGGATCAAACATAATGAAAATGATAAATTATATAACTCGTCCTAAACAAAGCGTGGTCATAAGGAACGTCAAAATCCGGGCTTAAAAACGCGAAAGTTACGCCAGTTATTTACTACAACGGTAATTATAAACGTTTAACTTTATGTAAACGAATTTTAGCCAAAAAATAATTAGATGGTGATTGAACTATATAGACCTATATGTGGTATTAATCAAAGTACTATATTACTAGGGAGTTTCATAATGAGGCCTCTTCGGGGTGGCGTATCGACGAGTTGTTGGATTTACGATTTAAAGTGTCCTAGCTCCTCATACGTTCACTACATGACCTCTTAATTATGATAGCCCGAACGATAGTATGATGAGCTATACGACCTATAAATAATCAAAGTGTTTAGTACTTATACGACCTATATTGGATTAGGTTGCCTTCGGATTCCTTCGTGACGCATTTTCTATTGTGAATACTTGTTGATTACCATTCACTCGAGGTGAGTTCATAGTCTCGCATTTCAATCTTTTTAATGTTTTATAAATCCGCGAGGGGAATACATGCTCTTTTACAAACTCATATATTTTACTACAGTACAATTACCTTTCAATACTTTGTGAGTTCATAGTCTCGCATTTCAATCTTTTCAATGTTTTATAAACCCGCGAGGGGAATACATGCTCGTTTTACTAAGTGAACTTATTGATTTCTACTACATAAGCGTTACATGACTATTTTTACTAAAGCTTGATTTGTTTACTACATGATTTGAGATCGTGAATACCTATATTTGAAACCGTGAATTTTAGACATGATTGTTTTACTACGGACACAAGTGTTTACAAAGTGTATGCTATCCAGATTACTGCCTGAATATTATTGCTAAGTTACCTTATTGCCGTGAAGTCCCTACTTATCATGAACCGTTAATTGCTATTGTAGTAAGCGCGAGTGTTGTGGATAGATCTATCGGGACTGACAATCCCCACCTTTCCTTGGGTCACTAGTTTGATCAAGGTGCATTTAACATTGAGAGGTGTCCGGGTGTTGGCAAGCATCCTATATTACGATTGGGGCAAAAATCTAGTTAAGGCTTCGGTGTCATGAGCTTAGTGCAATAATACCTGTTATATATTTAGACTTGGTGAATGTGTTTCCCTTGTCTACCTTACTTGTTTTGGACTTCGGAATACGTACTTAGTCCACCATTACTTCGATCTTGTGGTCCACTACTGAACATTACTAGATTTATTAAATCACTACTTGGATTTCGGATGGATTTCGGAAATAACACTTTTAAATGTTGTAACGCTACTTTTCTTCTGAAATATTTCTTAAATTATTTCAATACTGCTTTTTACTTAAACCTATGAATTCACCAACATTATTGTTGACGTTTTAGCATGTATTTTCAGGTTACTATTTTGCTAGTGGAGCATTGGGAGCATTCGAGTCGCGCGGATATATATTTTTGAAGGCTTAATAACTTGAGTACTATTTGACAAACGTTTTGACAATGTTTTCTAATACATTATAAATGGAACCTATTTAACTCTGACATTTTTAATTAAATTGAATGTGACATTTTATTAAACGTCTCTTTTGAGGTCGTTTTCTGTGACTTGTACTTTGTGCCTTAAAGTCGCACCCCAATGTTACTATTCCGCTGCCGTCCGATTTTGGGGGTGTGACATAACCTCCACGTGTATCCACACTACACATCAAACGATATCACCTGGATGCTAGTTCTTGATCAACGAACAAGTGAACACAAGAATAATATAAACTGAAAAACCCTAAAGGTTGTTTGGTTTGGTTCGACCAAATGGAGAGAGAGAATAGAATAGGATGAGGATTATGAGCTCTAGGGTCCTCCTTATATAGTAGATGATTTTAGAGTTTACCTAAAATACATAACTTGTAGGAAAAGATAGCTCAAAACCCAATCCAACCATCCTTTAGGCTTATGGCCGGTCAAAGTCAACAAAAACACCTCTTGGTGTTGACTTTTTGACTTTTCTAATATTTATGATTAATTAAATTTAATTACACATTAATTAAAAAGCATTTACAGTTAATTATTCATAACGAACTAATTAACGACCGTCAGTGTTCTTTCGTTAAATCATATATTAATATAAATAATAAATATACCATTATATTATTATAAACATTAATAGAATGATATCTAAGTGTAAACGTGTATGACCTCCGTAGGCTTACGTATTTCCAGCTGTATAAATATCCGTATGACATGAGCACAAACCAACAGCTCCCACTTGCGAATGTCTCATTCATATAATATACTATACTAATATTAACGAATAGTATGGCAATTTCATTAATGCTCCTAGAAATACCTGAGTATGTAGTTTTGATAAACAACTCAGCCTTCCATGGTTTATGTTAGTCCTATCCCTTTATTTTAGATACAATGTTAACTATGAATATAGATCAATAGTCATTTCATAATTTAACGATTTTGTTTCTCGCATCTGTATTGATTCAGATCACCAAATGTAAAAAGAATCATCTTAACTACACTTTGGGCACATCCATGCAAGTATTTGATCAATTCAACGATGGGCCAAGTAAGTATCTTACTCCCACTCAAGTGGAGGAACAAATCCTATTTTAACTATAAGTGTCTGTCATGTACTTCTAAATATTTCTAAAAATAGTCGTTATAACTACCCTTTGACGGTATAGTGGGAGACTACAGTCAAGAAAATGTTATCCATACATGCAAAACCTACTTGCATCTCAAGTCTAAGGATAAACATAACTTTCACCATATGTGTAATGCACCTAATGACGTCGATCCGTAAAGTGATCTACACAGGTGGGGTATCCAATATTCAACCACATTGAATAACATGTGAAGTTGGCAAAATCATCTTTACATATTCTCTAGAATACAACCAAACACTCACATTTACCTTGTCTTAAAAATATTCCCATATTGTTAACTGGTAATGGATAAAACTTTAGAATGCTAAAAAAATATTCATGGATTTAAACATGCAAATATAGGACACAATTATTATAAAAATAAAAACAAGATACCACGTATATTAATTCATTCAAAAGAAATAACAACCGTTTAACATCCCATTATCCAAATACTAACTAACACATCATAGATTTACATGAGACTACTAGCATGAACAATCCCAATTGCCATAGCATGTTCATAATGCTTATTGAACGACATTGGTTTTGTGAACGGATCAAATACGTTGTCATCTGTGTGAACTTTCTTAAGGACAATTTCACGTTCTTGAATTACTTCATGAATGTAGTGATGTTTCCTTTGAAAATGCCTGGCTCCCTTCAATATACCGGTATCAGTGCGATTGCTATTACAGGTTCACTATCACATAGCATCTACATAGGTCTTTTACTCGATGGTACAACATCGCCAAGTCCATCAATAAATTTCCTCATCCAGACAGCTTCCATTGACGCTTCAGCAACAACAATGTACTCGGCTTCTATAAAAGACATAGCAGTAGTGCTTTGCTTAGCACTTTTCCAGTCTACGGCTCCACCATTAAGTACGAACACATATCCCGTTTGAGATTTAGTATCGTCCTTATCTGTTTGAAAACTTGCATCAGCATAACATGATTCTTTTAGCTCAGCTTCAGGTTTTGCCCCATACATAAGAACCATATCTTTAGTATTCCTTAAATACTTAAGAATAGTTTTAACAGCAGTCTAGTGAATCTCACCATGATTTTTTTAAAAACGACTACACAAATTTTGCGCAAAGGCAACATCAGGTCTAGTACCTCTAACCGCATACACGATTGAACCTATAGCCAAAGCATAAGGAACTCTTTGTATACGTTGTATCTCACTAGGTGTTTTAGCACCTTGGGACTTTCTATAGTATGGCTTTTCCATCATTGGAGTATACACCTTCTTAGAGTTTTCCATCCTAAATCTCTTTTAGCTTTTCTCTAGATAAGCACTTTGACTAAGAGAAATTAACCGCTTAGACCTATCACGTATGATCTTGATTCCAAGGATGTATGCTAATTCTCCTAGGTCTTTCATAGAAAAACACTTGCTGAGCCAAGATTTAACTTCTTGCAGCATTGTAACGTTATTTCGCATAAGTAATATGTCATCGACATACAAGATTAAGAATGCAACACTACTCCCACTAGCTTTGAGATATACACATGGCTCATCAGGATTTTGAGTAAAACCAATCTTCTTGATTTCAACATCAAATCTTTTATTCCAACTCCTAGATGCTTGCTTTAATCCATAAATAGAACGTTGAAGTTTACAAACTTTGTTGGGATGATTCGGATCCACAAGCCCCTCAGGTTGCAGCATATATACGTCCTCACTTAGGTGACCATTTAGAAAGGCGGTTTTGACATCCATTTGCCAAATCTCATAGTCATAGAACGAGGCTATGGCTAAAAGAATCCTTATAGCTCTAATGTCTACAAAAAGAGAGAAGGTTTCCCTATAATCTACACCATAGGTTTGGGTATAGCCTTTTTCTACTAGACGAGCTTTAAAGGTGTGTATATTGCAATCCATGTCAGTCTTCTTCTTAAAAAGCCATTTACTCCTAACAATTCGACTATTAGGAGGAAGCTCAACTAAATCCAGACTTGATTATCTTTCATGGATTGCATTTCTATATTCATAGCTTCAAGCCATTTATCATACTCAGGATATGATAATGCAGCTTTGTAATTAGGAGGTTCATTTAGATCTCATAATTCATGTTCCTCAAAATCAACATAGAAACCATATCTATCTGGTACTTGAGGTATCCTTGCGGATCTACAAATAGGAAATTTAACATTTTGGGGCTCGACCTCGATGGGTACGACCTCATTATGTTCTTCGCTAGTATTTTTAGAAGTTTGTGTATCTTCTTCTTGAATTAATTCAAGCCCTTCGTCACTCCCACTCATTTTCAGAAGTCCATGACTCCTACTCGCTTCTTGTACTATGAGGCTATTCTCAAAGAACTCAACATTTCGAGCAACAAATATCTTGTTCTCGTCTGGATAGTAAAAGTAGTAACCCATTTTTCAATTGGTGGGGGGTAGGACTCTAGGGTGAATGTGGGGGGAGGGTGACGGGAGCGGGTGGGGGGGGGGGGGGATAGTGTTGATTTCAGGATCAAGTTGGGCGAAGCGGTGTGTCCTCGATTGTTCAGCTGGGAGGTGCCTTCAGGCTAGGGACGCCAAACCCTTAAGTAAGTGGGGGCGCGGGAGGTAGTCGCACAACGTCTGTTCGGGAGCTTTGCGCGCGCGGGAGAGTGCCGGGGATATTTCATAAGCTTTGCTACCGCTGGGACGAGGCGTTTAAAAGGGGTGTTGGTACATTACCGAGAGCCGGAGAGATAGTGCTGCGGGTCGATTTTTTATCTTATATGAAAATCCAGGTGGGGTTGTATTCTGAGCGTGATAATGGGGGTCGAGGGTGGGGGGGGCAAGGTGGAGGTTGGCGTGCGAAGCGAGAAGAGATAGATGCGCTGTCTGACGTGTGATTATAGTTGTCGAGGGTGACATTTCTATATTCATAGCTTCAAGCCATTTATCATACTCAGGATATGATAATGCAGCTTTGTAATTAGGAGGTTCATTTAGATCTCATAATTCATGTTCCTCAAAATCAACATAGAAACCATATCTATCTGGTACTTGAGGTATCCTTACGGATCTATGAATAGGAACTTTAACAGTTTAGGGCTCGACCTCGATGGGCATGACCTCATTATGTTCTTCGCTAGTATTTTCAGAAGGTTGTGTATCTTCTTCTTGAATTAATTCAAGTCCTTCATCACTCCCACTCATTTTGAGAGGTCCATGACTCCCACTCGCTTCTTGTACTATGAGGCTATTCTCAAAGAACTCAGCATTTCGAGTAACAAATATCTTGTTCTCGGGAGGATAGTAAAAGTAGTAACCCGTTGTTTCCTTTGGGTAACCTACAAAGATACACTTAATGGATCTAGGATCAAGTTTGTCAGGCGCGTCTCATTTCATGAGTGCCTCATAACCTTAAACCCTTAAGTAGGAAAACTTGGGAGCTTTCCCATGCCATATTTCATAAGGCGTCCTTTCAACCTTCTTGGTTGGAACCATATTGAGAATGTGGGTTGGAGACTCGAGAGCATATCCCCAAAAGTATTTTAGCAGAGTTGTCAGATTCATCATGGATCGAACCATATTAAGTAAAGTTTGATTCCTCCTCTCAGACACCCTATTATGTTGTGGTGTATAAGGCGGAGTAAGTTGAGATACAATACCACAACTTTTCATGTGATTAACAAACTCATGACTCAAGTATTCTCCTGCTCGATCGGATCAAATAGCCTTTATCTTTTTACCGAGTTGCTTTTCAACTTCATTTTGAAAGACCTTAAATGTTTCAAATACCTCATGTTTATGTTTCATCAAGTAAACATAACCATAACGGCTAAAATCATCTGTAAATGTGATGAAGTATCTAGCATCCTCTCTTGACACAGTCCTAAAAGGGCCACATACATCTGTGTGTATAAATCCTAATAGATCCTTAGCTCTTTCCACTTTATGTGGAAACGGCTTGTGTGCCATCTTCCCAGATATACAAGACTTGCATTTCTCAAGTGATTCATCGTGAGTGGGTTACAAGATCCCATCACGCTGAAGCTTATCCATGCGTTTCTTGTTTATATGTCCATGACGACAATGCCACAGATAACAAGAGTCCAATGAATATTTGACTCTTTTGTTGCTAACATTAGAAGTAGAACTAACATTTGGATAAAGATTATGCATATCTATTTCATAAATGCCATCATGTAGAATTGCATTAAAATAAAACACGTTATCTTTTGAAACAGAAATACCATAATTCTTAAATGTATGAATATAACCGTTTTTAACTAATGAGAAATTGAAACTTCGCCCCTAGTAACAGTAGGTGCAAAAATGACAATTGTCTAATACAATTATTAAACCACTAGGAAGAATTAAATCAAAACTTCCAATAGCTTCAACGGCTGCACGTATTCCATTACCCATGTACAAACTTAAAGCTCTATGTTTCAACTTCTTGCTTCTTCTAAGACCCTGCAAGGTATTACATATATGAGTACCATAACCTGTATCATATACCCAAGTCTTATTAGGAAAAGCATAGAGTTTTATAGTGAAGATACCTGAAGTACTAGCCATGCTAGAATTCTTCCTCCTCTTCAACTTAGCTTGGTAGGACGGACATTTTCTCCTCCAATGACCCACCTCCTTGTAGTGGTGGCAGACAGAGTCCCTTGCTGGATTTTCTCTCTTAGGCGGCGGTGGGATCTTAGGCTTGGGAGCATAAGCAAGATTATTCTTTCCCTTGTCCTTACCCTTCGCCCCTCACGATTTCCTTTTGTCCTTCTGGATCTTACCCTCCCATATAGCTAACACAGCGGAGGTTTCAGCCTTCTTTGGAATACCTTTCTCGTGGAGTTTCAACATAGCATGCAATTCAGCTATCGTCTTCCCCATGCTATGCATGTTATAGTTCTGGATGAACTAATCATAGTCCTTGATGCGAGAATTCAAAATAAGACTCACACCAAGTTCATTTGGCATTGCATAGCCTAGGCGTTCCAATGTGTCCAAGTAGCTCTTCATCTTCAAGAGATATGAGCTTACTGACTGACTTCCTCCTGTTTATAAGCGTGGAATGCTTTAACTGTTTCAAACGGTTCCTGTTTTGCCTGCTCTTCGAACATAGTTTTCAGTTCTTCCAACATGTCATATGCTTGTATTTTTCCAACGTCCTTTGCATGTCTGGAGACATACTCGACAACATAAGACATGCAACCTCTTGCTCAAGGTTGACAGTCTCATAGTACTTGTCAATAGTATCAGGGTCAGCAGTTTCAGGATCAGGAGCGGGTCCACTAGGCTATTCTACAAACTTTATCTTTTTCTCATACCTGAGAATACCAGTTTGTAAAATTCGAGCTAGTGAGTTTCTATGCTAAGAGAATCGACCAGATAGTCGTATTATTTGTGTTTTGGGCAGTAGCAGCCATCTATAAAACAATCAAAAGTTCAGAAAATATTAGTATTTTTGATAATTATCTCTTATAAAATTAACTACCTAAGTTTATACATACCAATAGTATTCTTCAATTACGGCTCCGGTTTTGACTGTTAATTTTGTTGAGTTGACTTTGACTTTGACTTTTCTGGTCTTTGGCTTTGCTTTGGCTTTGTCCTTCACAGCTTTTCCATTCCGAGTCCAGTTTTGTCGTTTTGGCTTTGTTTTTCGTCCTTTTCTTGGTTATCCGTTCCTGCACAATACAAATGTAAAACAAACATATCTTTGGCAGTTTTTGTCTGTTTTTGGTCATTTAAGTCCGTTTTTAATGGAAAAAGGTATGTGTATTTAAGCACATACCAGCTAGCATGTTGGAGTCTCGTGTTAGAGTCACCTGGTTGGGGTCGCGTCACATTGAATATTTCCTGAACTTAAATCCTTTGATTGTATTTCAAACTATTCTTTAGTTTTGTCTCAAAACAATGGAACATGTTTTGTTGAAAACTTATTATTCCAATGAATCAAATGATGTACTTTTAAAATGACTCATATAGAGGTCGTTTTTTATATCTTGTGTTCCTTGTGTTATGAAGTCATACCTCGGTTACTTTTCCGCTGCGATATTTTGAGGGTGTGACATTGTTGCGGTTGTCGTAAGGGACTTCTACAAGAAGTTTTACAATTCCCTGGGTAGAGTACCTAACCGTTGTAGTAGTAGTATAGGCAAGACTCGGGGGTTGTTATCGTTCTCTAAGGGAATAGGTTGGGAAGTCTTGATCACGGTCTAACAGAATTCTAAGGGTTGAGAGAAGATTATTTTTGTGTTTTTATATTTAATGAAAGCAAGTAAAATCATATGTTTGAGAGGTTTGGTTTGTTTTAGCTATTAAACTAAATAATAAACTACGCTAATGGTGATAACAATATAATAAAAAGATTGTATTCATTTAATCATGTATTACTCCCTAGATTGCTTCTCCTAGTGTTGTTGCTTTGTCACACTTGTTATGATCTATGAAATTATTTCCTAAGTCATCAACAGATTACACGAACCCGTCGTTTATTTAATATTCCGTTGAGGCAAAACACAAAGTAAGGTAGTATGAAGACTATTACCCGGCCCTAAAGAGTATATTAAATGCATCTGAAATATATTAAAAGTGGATCAACCATATAAAGGGCAAAGTAGTATGAAGACTATTACCCGATGGTATCCTTTCTACACAATCATGTTTCCCTAGACATATCAACAGCGATACAGACAAAAGCTGGTTTTCTAAAGCCTAACATGCATATTCATCACAAGAAGCAACACCACTAAGATCTACATTCTAGGTTTCATACAATCATAAATGGATACAATAAAGGGTTTAGCCAAGCATGTTTAAGATAAAGCAAGAACAATAAAGAATCAAACAACAAGACATATTGAATGATTAAGATAGTCTTACTTGATTAAAACATGAATTGAAAGAGGTGCAATAGGGTTTTAAAGCTCTAAAATTGACCTAATAAGATGCCAAACGAACTAGGGTTCATCCCCCTTTTTTACTCTAAAGTTACACACATAAAATCCTAATTTTGGGTCTATATTTATAAGAATATCGCTGTAACGGCGTCGCGTTTTAATCGTAACGCCATCATAAAATAGAATCTTCTAGATCCGAGTTGAGTCGGTACGGGCTGGCACCGTCAAGAGATGTTGTGACGCCATCACCAGATGAAGTGTGATGGCGTCGCGTATAAATGGAGACGCCGTCTCCATGCTCTAAGACTTTAAATCTTGAAGAATCTTGGTGTTGGTTCGTAATCTTGTCCGTTTCTTCTCCAAATGAGGTCAAGTCACGTGTATTTCCTCCAAATGCCTTCCAAATGCTAAATACCTAAAAAGGAACGATTAAGTACCTAATTTGGGCATTAATGCACGATTTAGGGGATTAAATGACCCTAAAAAAGTGTATAAAATGACACCTCATCAAATACCCCTACACTTGGGATTTGCTTGTCCTCAAGAAAATGGGATTTTCTACCTAGTGATGTGTCATTGTGTGGTGTATATTTTATCGATTCAAGTTTTAAATTTATATTTTGCCGACTAAACCAAAAACAACACTTTAACGGGTAATGTATCGGTAGTAGTTTCGTGGTAAGTAGGGTGTCAAACACTTGAAGAGAGGTTAAATCTATCAATTTAATTAATATCTTGGTTATCTAATCTATGTTAATTCTATCATATTCTAAACCTATGTCAGTCATAATCCTAATTCTAACGGGTAAAAAGGGTTTTCAGCCTAAGAGACTGACACGGTTTGGTTGGTGACTACAATCAATTCAAGGCACTTTAACACACGCAAGCAAATAAATAAAAGATAAAAGAGCGGTCGATCAAATATAAGAAAATTATATTAACCATTATTAATCCGATTAGAAAGTTGGTTTGTTTATTTAGTGCAATGACTTCTTCTCTCGAGGCGGTATATCATTCTTAAGACTTAGGCGTTACATCATCCTAAGACCTAGACACATTAATTTTGTCACAATTAAAGCATCCGCATAAAGCATCCTTATTTGCTAATTATAATCTATCTTAGGGATTAAAGCAATGGTGATCTTGTTAAACCCTAGCTCATAGAGACTTTACCCATTTACCGCTTAATGGTAATTTATACACTAGTAGTCTACTTGTCCAACTATCTAGTGGAATCAGAACATTATTTATTGAATTATCTAAGTCACCTGCTAGTCAACACGATCAATAAACCATTGGCAAGATGCAATTAACTAGTTAAGCCCAAAGCGTATCCTAGACACAGATTTAGAAGAACAATATTTATGATCCTATGATTCTAGATGTATAAATTACTATATGGAGAGCTATCCCAGACTCTAGATTTACTTGGTCCGAGTTTTCAAAAATTTACAGACAACTCGGGCATCATTGGTGGGGAGCGCTTTTGCTTCGACCCATTTTGACAAATAGTCACCACCACGGTATGTACCTGTTCCCTTTGAAGTCGGGAAACAGGCCCCATAAAATCAATGCCCCAGATGTCAAAGATTTCGCAAACTTGGATGGAGTTTTGTGGCATCTCATCACGTTGCGTAATTTTTCCTTGACGTTGACAAATGTCACAACGGGTGACAAAGTCATGGGCATCCTTGTAGATGGTGGGCCAATAGAATCCTGAATCGAAGATTTTTCTGGCTGTGTAATTGGCACCATAGTGTCCCCCAGTAGGCCCACTGTGGCAAGCTTTGAGAATGTCTATCGCATTCTTGGTCCAGAAGAAACACAACGTCTTATCACTGATAGCACATATCTTAAAAGGAAAGGATCACCAGAAATAGTGTTTGACATCTTAATGAAAAAATTTATTTTTTTGTTGGGATGTCATTCCCTTGATAACAAATTTCCCCGCATGGTAATTTGCAAAATCTGCAAACCATGGGGTACTTTGATCTTGAAGAGCAATCGAACCAAGAGTCTCGAGAGGAAATGCTTCATTGATTTCTTTGTTCTCGAGTTTGTCTTGATGCGGATTTTCAAGTCTGGACAGATGATCGGCGGCGAGATTCTCAGCTCCTTTTTTGTCTCGAATTTCAATATCAAATTCTTGGAGCAATAAGATCACCGCAACGAGTCTTGCCTTAGCATCCTTCTTGGCAAAGAGATACTTGATGGCAGAGTGGTCAGTATACACTATGCTTTTTGACATAACAAGATATGACCGAAATTTCTCAAAGGCATACACTACAGCAAGTAATTCTTTTTCTGTAGTAGTGTAGTGAGTTTGAGCCTCGTTCATAGTCTTGCTAGCATAGTGTATAGGTTGAAAATGCTTGTTTTTTCTTTGCCCGAGGACTGCCCCATCGCGAGAATCGCTAGCATCGCACCATCAGTTCCAAAGGCAAAGTCCCAGTCGGAGCAATTAAGATCGGTTGTCAGTCAATTTCTTTTGGGTGTATTAAAGGAATCGACACACTCTTCAGAGGAGTCAACGGGGTCTCTTTTTAAAGCAAATGAGTCATAGGGACGGGCAATCTTGAGAAGTCCTGATGAATCGCCGGTAATAAAACCGGCGTGCCCAAGGATAACTTCGGACACCTTTGTCTGAAGTCGGATGAGGGAGTTTAGCATATTACTCGACTTTTAGCTCTATCACCTCACAGTCCCGACTTAGAAATTTTATGTCCGAGAATCAATGCCTTCCTTTACCATGAAATGAGCTCTTTTCCCAGTTTAACGATAAATTTGGTGTCTTACACCGCTTCCAACATCTTTCTAAATGGGTTAGGCTCGTGGAAAAGAGGTCTCTAAGAACGAAATGTCCATCCATGAATACTTCCATATCGTTTTCTCAATCATATCGGTGGAGAATTGCTATATACATCTTTGAACGTGCCGGAGCATTGCATTAGACCAAAAGGCATGCGACGATAAGCAAAAGTTCCGTTTGGGCATGTGAATGTGGTCTTTTCTGTTTCTTTTGGGTCAATTGGGATCTGAAAAGTAACCTGAGAACCATCGAGGAAAACGTAGTATTCGTTTCTGCTAGTCTCTCGTGCATTTGGTCCATGATGGTAATGGGAAGTGGTCTTTTCGGGGTGGCTTCATAAGTTTTCTGTAATCAATACATACTGCCATCCCGTGACCATCGGTAGAATCAGATCATTCTCATTCATATTTGTGAGACAGTCTTTACCTCCTTTTTTTGGTTACACACTGTCGGGCTCACCAAGGGCTGTCAGAAGATGGGGTAAATTTTCCTAGCGTCAAGGAGTTTTTCAACCTCCTTTTTTCATAACATCGTGAATTTTTGGGTTTACCCTTCTCGGGTCTTTGCACTGGAGGGTTCATAGTCCTCTGCACATTAGAATTTTGTGAGTACCAAAATTCGGGTAACACCCTTTTTTTTATTGTCGGTAGAGTTTCCGAGCGATGCTCGCTTGGGGGACTTGAGAACTTGAGAAGTCTGCCTTTTCCTCAGCTTTTAAGTTTTAGCAATGATGACAGCAACTTGTCGTCACCTTCTAAAAATGCGTATTCAGATGGGGTGGCAGTTCCTTTGAGTTCAACCTCGGGTGGTTCATTAATGGATAGGTTCAACGGTTTTAGACTTTCACCAGAGTTTGTGTTCTTTCCTACTCCAGGCAGATCTTGTTCATGATTTGGGACGGGGGGGTGGTGGTTCACTGTTTAAAATTGCTTCTAGATATCAGGAAGTCCCCTCGGATCGCTGATAAGTTGGATCAACTTCAGAGAAGTTCGGATCCTCTTCTAGAGCAAGACAACGAATCTGCTTCTTCACATAAGAGAATGTCACTGTCCCCGGAAAGGGTGAGGAGTTGGAGGAGCAGTGGGAAAAAACAATAGCTCAATATATGGAGTGGATTGCCATCTCGCGATCAACGTTTGAACATCTAGGACTCTTGAGAATACTCATCACAAGCCCATTTCCGATGACGTCGATTTTGTTTGCCGTCATTATGGTCATAATCTGCTGTGTATTTTGAAGTCTTGCTCCAGGTTGAATGGTGATGGCTTCTTTGCCAACACGAAGGGTAATCTTCCCTCCATAAACATCAATCAAAGCATGACTTGGTTTTTAAGAAACAAACGCCCGCGATCAAAGGGACTCAGGGGGTTGGTTCAAAATCAACAATACGAGAGTCAGACTGGAAATTGGAACTTCCCCCCATTAGACGGGCGTCTATAGCAATACATTGGTTCAGTGATTGAACCGATCTGCTAGCTCTAACGTCATGCAAGTTGGGGTTAGTTCTCAGGAAGAGCGAGATCTTCCAGACAGAATTAAGGCATGAGATTATTGCTCGCACCAAGATCGGCCATTAGCGTTGCATGTAGTAAATCCACGTAAATTCGCAATGAATCAGAAATCCGGCCAGGGTCTCAAGTTTCTTTGGTATACTTGTGAGGATTGACGCTGACAGTTCTCATTCAAGGGAGTCCTTGCCAATTTTGGCCTCCAATTTTTCCTTGTTTCCAATCAAGGTTTTTAAAGTCAGAAGCAACTTTAGGCATGAGCATAAAGGCAATCGTAAAGCTAATCTCGAAACTTAATCTACTAAAGATTTATAAAATTTTTCGAGTTGATCGTTAGCTTTTTCTTGCGTTTTTCTTCATTTCTTCGTGTGGAAATGGAATTGATGCTTTAGGTTTTGGAGTCACTCAGGAGCAACAGTGGCTCGGGATTTGGATACGGATGAATTTGAACACAGGAGTTGGTCGTCTTCGGTGCTTCGTTATTTGCAGGAGGCATCGTGTCCTTTTATGTACCTCGGTGTCATGATTAAGGCTTTCGGTCCTTGGATGGTAACACCACTTCGGTAGTGTGCCTTTTAAATTTCCTTAGGGTTGGTAATAGGTGTTATCCAGGATGAGTTTCCAGAACCGGAGTAGAAGCTGTATTAGCAGTAACAAATTTTGAAAGCATATCAGTTAAATTTGCCATTTGGGATTGCAGGTTTTGACCTTGGTTTTGCATGTTTTCTCAAACCACTGCTCGTTTGCCGGGACATATCTTTCAAAAATCTGTTAGTGACACACGTGTGTCTGAGGAATCAGGGTCCTGATGAGATACTGGTTGATTATACTACTGGTGCTGACGGAGGTCGATAAATCTGGGAACCTTGGTTGAAATTGTTTCCTCTGTTTTGATTTGAAGTGTATTTCCTCGATTGAAATTGTTTTGACTATTTGCTTGAGGATTTTGAAACAGGAGGAAAAAAACCAGGGAGGGCGAATTTTGATTTGAGACCATCGGAGGTCGATAACCAGAATTAGCTTGGTTGAAATTGGCCGCCAGCGCCTGGGAACATAATCTTGGATGTTGTCTTAGGGTACATGTTGCTGTTAGTGGTACTGGACAGTTTTGATAGATAAGACCTCCCCCACAAGTTACAAACTCTTGTTCAACGCTTTTACGGGGGACGGCAGCTGGGGTTTGGTTCGCTTTCTATCGAGTATTAATGCCCGAACCAATGTCTTTGAGTTCAGCACACATCAGATGAAATAGCTGGGGGTGGAAGAGCTTGTACTCATTTTAGCTTAAAACAGCTTTGTTTCTTGACTGATCGTAATTTAGACTTGCTCTCGATAATTTTTAAACATTCTCGAGGCATTTTATCTAAGAAGTTACCACCGGCAGCTGAGTTCAATGAATCTTGATCATTTGAATTAAGGGCATTATAGAATGTATCGAGTTGATGCAATTCTGAAAACCCATGATGAGAGCTCCTTTAAAGATCATTGAAACGATCCCAAGCCTCATAAAACGTCTCATAAAATTTTTGCTGAAATCTCGTGATTTCTTTGAGATTTGTCGTTTTAGGGGCGGGAAGAATTTGTTAATAATTTTCGAACAAGATCATACCCTGTTTTCAATCAGACCGAGGGGTTCTTTTTCTAGCCAATATCCGGGCTGCCCATTCGAGAGAAAACGGCGAATAAGCATAAGCTTAACCGACGTATTTGGTACGTTCGGAATCTTCATCGTAGAAGTGATCTTGTTGAAATAACGGATGTGAGCATGTGGGTCTTCTTTATCATTGCCAAAAAATTGCTTGTTTTGGACAAGATTCAGAAGACCATGCTTGATCTCAAAGTTATTCGCGGTGATTTCAGGAATAACTATCGCATCCTCGTAACCCTCGGTGGGGTATGCTTACGCGTAATTGCGTCATAGTACGATTATCAGCCATCGAACTATGGGAGGATTATCAGGTTCTCATAGGTTAGGATGATTCAACAGAGTTGTCGAACTTGTGGATGTCGAGTCTACGGGCTTGAGAACGAGTGCGCATGCACAAAATAGAAATACAAAAAGAAAATTTACACTATTTTTTTTTTTTTGGTTTTTCACAGATTAATTCACAATTGATTTTAACGGACAATGAGATAAGACAACTTAAACCAAATAATCTGCTTAATTTCACTGGTAGTCTCAAAAAGATAAACTACAGGTGAGGGTGGGGTAGAATAGCGCGAAGCTTATTTCTCCTTTCGGGTCGTAGTTCCTAGGAACAACCCTCCTTATACCCACTTTATAGTTTGTTCAACTTTCCGAGGTGAGCCGTACGTCGTAAGAGACACAAAAGGCAAGTTTTTAAATCTTTTGTTCGAATAGGAACACCAACAATTCACCGAGAACGTATTATGATTAAATACGCCTCAGTTGAGAATATTATATTTTGGTGTTTTACCAAGTTGTGAATTTTATTTTCTTTTTTATATGGACAATGTTTTTAGATTTTTGATTTTCTCTCTTTTTTTTTTTTTTTTTGGATTTTTAAATGATAATTATACTAAAAAGAAATGAAAAATATTTTTGTGCTTCTTTGTTTTTTTTTTTTTTTTTTTTTATAATAAAGAAAATATTCACAATTTCAAAAACAGATGGTAAAACGTAACGATAAACGGTTTGACAGCCTCCCCGGCAGCGGCGCCAAAAATTGATCCGCTCAGACTATACCTTAAAATACATATAATATAATAAAATATCAAATATATAGTAAGGATAGTCTAGAAGCAGAGTCAATGATCGAGATGTAGTATAGAGTTTTCCGGGTCGTAATCCCACCGAGGTGGAATGGTAAATCGATTACGAATGAATTGATGATCTGAATTGAGAAAACAATTGTATTTTGATTTTTAACTAATAAACTAAAATTAATTAAAGAAATCTACAAATTAATCTTCTATGGGAACACGCACGTGGAAAATGGGCAACTTAAATATACACGGGGAACAAATAATAGTTATAGGATTAATCCATAAAACTAGGGGGCATAAATCAATGGCATGAAATTCTAAGATATCTACGGGGAACGTAATTAGGCTAAAAATACTTAATAAATAATTAACACTAATTATAAATAAATTATAAACCATGCAAATTATAGACTACGGAATTAAATCGCAAAGCTAAAACTAAAAATTACAAAAATAAAGTACTGAAAAGTATTTTTTTAAATTTAAATAAATTAAAAATATTACTATTAAAAGAAAATGTAAAAAATTTCAAAATCGGAGTTAAAAAGCGAACAAAACGGTAGAAACGAAAAAGTCGAACTCGTAAACGAGCCCGGAACTGAAATTTGGGTCAGAAACTCACCCTACACACGTCTAATAATTTTCCTACAAAACTATTTGATTAAAGAAAGTTTTATAAAAGAAAAATTATTTTTTGTCAATTTTTGTATTTTTTATTGAATTTTTAAAATTTTAAAATTCTATTAGAAAAACAAAGAAAATAAAAAATAAAAGTCTAAAAATTCTAAAAAAAATCAGATTAAATAAAGAAAAAGTTAACAAAACTAAAAATGTAAAAATGCCCAAAAGTTACTGTTTGAATTAAAAGTAATTAAACTAATTAAAATTTAACCTAATTTAATTAATTAAATTAAATAAAACTAACTAAAGCTAACTGTTGTTAAAACTAAAGGACTAACAGTGAAAGGACAAAAGGACTGACGGGGTAACAAGCTAACTAACAAAGGGGACTAACAATGCTAACTATAAAAGAAGAAATTACACAAATGGTCCCTGAAGTGGACCCCGATTGCAAATCAAGTCCTAAGTGCTTATTATCAAAAAGTCAAAACAGGAAAGTTGTAAAGGGGCTTAATGGCAACATTTTTCATAATAAGCACTATTTCTGAAATCCACTAAATAAGCCAGAAAATGAAGCTTTTGGACTGACAGAAACTTAATAAGCTTATAAGCTTATTTTGCTTTCTTTTTGGGATTTAAGCTAACTAGATAAGCTACAACTAATAGGGAACAGATAAATAGGCTAGGGGAGTCCTAAATGAGCTAAGGTATCTAGAATAAGCCCTAAAATAAGCTGGAAAGTGACTTAAGCTATGTGACAGTTTTAAAAAGAAAACAGAAAAGCACCTACTTTAAGCCTATAATAAGCTAAGCTAAAGGGGAAAATAAGCTATGAGATTTCAGGGACTTAAAGAACTAGTAATAAGCTACAATAAAAAGCTAAAAATCCTAAGTGCTTAATATCTAAATAAGCTAGATAAGTGGGCTGAGAATGGTGCTCAGCACCAGGGGAGGTGCAAGGCAGTGGCTAGGGGGGGTTTTTGAGCTTATTGAAATAAGCTCTTTAGAGCTTTTTAGCCAAAACAAAGCACAAACAGATAACAAAAGGATGCAATTGAGCTTATTTCCAAAATTTGAGAGCTTAGGAAACAATTTAAGCTGCTGATATTGTGGCTTAAATTTGAGGGATTTCAAAGATAATGCATACATACTTGTTGACTCATACTTGGTCAAACCAAAGGGACAGAACAAATGGTTGGTTAAAGGGCTAGAAACAACACCAAAGAGCACAAGAACAATGTGCTTAAGCTGCTTATGCAGCTTGAGCACTTAAGCTCAAATTAGCTTATTGAAAATTTGACAGAAAATAGAAAACACTTAAAAATTGATTTTAAAACTAAAAATGGTGGTTTAAGTGGCTTGATTAATTACAGACCTATACCAAATCTCTTGAAGATTTATGAATACAGTGGCTGGAGACGGCGTCGCAGGCATAAAGCGACGCCGTCGTGATCTATATAGTGACGGCGTCAGGACATGGCCGACTTAAAGAGGATCTAGAATTATCTACGTGGCGACGGCATCAAGATTCCTAAGTGACGTCGTCGCATCGATATCTCTATAAATATAAATCCGTTTTTAGGATTTTAAGTGTGTAACTTTATATAAACCTAGGGAGACGAACCCTAGTCATTCTAGCAGCTTTATAGGTCGTTTTTAGGGCCTCAAAACCTTATTGTACTACAGTGAATCCATGTTTTAATCAATTAAGGTTATTCATCATTAATCATTCAATATGTCTATGTGTTGTTTGATTGATTTATCTTCTTGCTTTCTTTATAACATGCGAGGCTAAACTCTCCTTTGTATTTATCTATGATTGCATAAAACTTAGGTTGTAGATCCTTTTGATGTTGCTTCTTGTTGATGAATGTGCGCGTTAGGCTTTAGAAAACCAGCTTTTGTCTGTATCGCTATTGATATGTCTAGGGAAATGCGAGTAGTGAAGAAAGGATACCATCGGTAACAGTCTTCATACTACCTTACCCCTAATATGGTTGATCCCTCTTAAGTTATTTCACATGCATTTAATATACTCTTAGGGGCCTTGTAATAGTCTTCATACTGCCTTAATTGTGCGTTGTCTTAACGGAATATTAAATAGACGGTGAGTTTGTGTAGTCCGTTCTATGACCTAGGAAAGATTAACACAGATCATTCACAACGTGTGACAAGGCAATGGTAAGAGAAGCAATCTGAGGAGTAGTGCATGATTAGGTAAATACATTTGTTTATCATAAAGTTATCACTAGTAGTCTAGATATTAATTAGTTTAGTTATTAGTTAAACAAGCCAACCTCTCAAACCATAGATTTACCTGCTTTCTTATAAATATAAAAACACAAAAAGAATCTTCTCTCAACCTCTAGAATTCTGTTAGACCGTGATCAGGCCTTCCCAACCTATTCCCCTAGAGAACAATAACAACCACCGAGTCTTGACTATACTACACTACAACGATTAGGTATCATTGCATAGGGATTGTAAATTCCTCTGAAAGTCTTGCAACACTCACCAGCTAAAACACCATCTTCCTTCATAGGACCGTTAAAAATGCTATTCTTGATATCCCTTCTGGTATACTGGAAATGATTTGTAAGCAGCATACGCAACGAATAACCGGACAGCTTTCAACCGAGCGACTGGAGCAAATGACTCTTCGAAATCGATTCCTTCCTGCTGGTTGTATCCCTTAGCTACAAGACGAGCTTTGTTGCGAATTATAGTATTCTCCTCATCATGTTTGTTTTTCCAGAGCCACTTCATGTGACATTTTTGCAGAGTAGTCTGTCGACTAATTCCCATATATCTAATCGATCAAACTAGTGAAGTTCTTCCTGTATCGCTTCAATCCATGCAGAATCAGCCATGGGTTCTTTGATGTTCTTCGGTTCGGTTTAACTTACGGTGAGTGCGAACATACACATCTCGCCATCTGTTTCTAGCTGACGTCTTGTTCTAATTGATTGAGAAGGATTTCTAGTTACTTGTTTTAACGGATGATCTTTTGTCTAACGATGTTCAGACGGGATGTCGTGAAAGAATGTATGCATGTTTGATGAGTCAACATAACGAGAAGATGTCTCCCCTTGTTCATGTACCGGTGTACTGAAGATGTTGATAAATTTGTCTTCTTTAATTTGTGCATTTTCTTTTAAAGTTTTTGCTTAATTGATGTTCTCAGTAGAAGTGATTTCCCGTCATGTGCTTTGAGCACCCAGAGTCAACGATGAATAGAATTATCTCTATGAGCTTTTACAATGGCTCAACATCAAAAATGGGTCCAGAATTATCAGCAACATCTGAAGTAACCTCTTGAATTTGTGCCATGTATAGATAATGTGCTTCCAATTTCTAATCTTCAGGTTTATCATCAGTGTCATCCCTCTAATCAGCTTACTCCGCATTAACTAAATCTGCTTCCCTCTTGCTCTCTACACAATACATCTTCTCATTTGTGATAGTTGCAACTTGAGTTGTGGTTTGTGAATTCCTTGCTACATGCCCATATTCCTTGCAATTATAACACTGAATCTGAGATTGTTGTACCACCTGTGTACCTACATTCTCCCTAGCACCAGCAACATTGACTACCCTCTGATTATCATACCTAGTTCCTCTGTTGATTCTTGGAGTATTATCTTGAGTTGCTCTACTGGTGTTTGATGAAGTTCTGAGGTTGTTGTTGGTAGGTTTGTAGTTTCGTCTTGATTGATTAGAGAGTTTAAGCCATGAGTTTATCAATTTCTTTTCCTTTGACATTTATCCATCATCAACAGTCCATAGCGGTTCTTGATCAAAAGTGGGTGGACAGAGAGTTGACACATTGCTTTACCTCGTTTCTCTGTAGCAACTTGTTATGGTCTGGTTGAAGAATTTTGAGTGTAGTGAGTAAGATGGTTTTGAGGATGGTAAACTGGTTGTTGTTGAGCAATAAGTGAAAGTGGATTAGTAGTACGTGCTAGTCTTTCAGCTCTTATCTCGTTGACTTCGTTCTGGTGTTGCTTCAGGATGTCATAAAGTTTGTGGTAAAAGACAGTCTTTAACTCTTGACTCTGCTTAACAAGTGTCACAAACCTTTGCCATTCTGGTTGTAATTAAAGTAAGAACTGGACATTCACTTGATGATTGGTAACATCACACTGATTTCTGACAAGCTCATTCATTATCTTGTAGAACCTTGAGTAATATGATTCAAGTGTTTCATAATCTGGTGATGTGAATTTTCCAAACTCCCAGTATAGATTGGTTTCAAGATCTTGAATACTGATTAGTTCACCTTGTTTCAACCTTTCAGTTGCTTTCCACGTCTCACATGTATTTGGACAAGCATCAACTATGGAGTATATATCATTTCATGTTAGAATTATCTGAATAGCTTCAGCTTCAGCATCCAATTGGTTCCTTATGTCTTGTGAAACATTCTTATAGTTATCCATGACCTTTTATAGTGGTTTCTGAATACCTTCTCAAACGGAATTGTTCTTTCAGTCATTTGGAATTTGTAAGGCTGGGTTCTGGAGAAAATAGTAGATAAGCTTCACTTGTTCTAGGCTGTGGTGTCGATGTATCTCTTATCAGGATTTCCACTGAACGTAGTTACCAGGTGCTACCATTGGTGGATGGTCTTTACCACCTGCTTTCATGATTGGATTGTGAAGAGCATTTGATGTTTGAGTTTGCAAGCTGTTATTGGTATTTGACATTTTGATGTTTTTGTGAATGGATATCGGATCTTAAGTTTTATGAAGTGACTGAGTTTGTGGTTTGTTATGGAATTCTAGTTCACGGTATTTTACAAGTCTTGATTAAACCAAGAAAAGAAGTGAGTCTTTCGTGGGATTTTACTAAATCAAGAAGAAACCGTGAAATTAAAGTTGTTGTTTTTGTTGGAAATTATAGTCTTGTTACATTTCTTAGGAGTCCAAATTAATTGCCACAATAATTGTCCAAATTGTATTTCACCAAAATTGGATTTACCGAAAATGAGTGAACCGAAATTGGTTTTCTATTTCAATGTTACAAACCGCATGATACTCTGTTGCATAAACAGCAGAAAACTTGAGTTACACGAACCGTAAAAAACTTGAGTTACACAAACCGTAGGAATCGTAATTTACACAAACCGCATGTTTCTTTCAATTTTGACATAGTTTAGTTTCGTAAAATTTCACAAACCTCAGAAATATGTAACCCTTGTAAATACATAAACCGCATAATACTATAAAGACACAAAACGCAAAACACCAAAAATACACAAACCGCAAGGTTCTATTTGCACAAACCGCAGGATTTAATTTTTTTTACCATAGTCTGTGTTCGTCCAATTGTCATAAACCGCAGAAATGTAGACCTGTAAATGACACAAACCGCAGACTTCAAAAAAACAAAAACCGCAGAATGCTTAGATGCACAAACCGTAAGCTTTAAGTGTCACAAACCGCAGAATTCATCACTTTTACGCAAATCGCAAAGTTCAAGTTTAAACCCAGATTTTTTCTTAAGAATAAGGTGTTTTGACTCTCCATAAAGCTTCGTATATGCACGAATATGATGAAAGTACACGTTGATGATCCAAAATAACAACTAAAGCTTGGTTTTTAATGATTTTCGAATGCGTTTTTTCAAAAACCCACGAACAAGTACAAAAGTAAAAAAACATTGTTTGATTCTTGTATAAGCTGTTTTAAGCAACAAATAAGCAATAAACTCAGACTAAAACAAGCTTAAGAATCAAGACTTAAAGAAAAAAATAAGCCGAAGCTAAAAAAAGGAAAGATCCATGCATTTTGAATAAAAACCATAACTCAAAAACTATGAAAACCCCTTGGCGATTGATACCACTTGTTATCCTAAATAACTAAGATCCAAACACAACTAATAAGCTATACCAATAAGCTCTTAATGACACGAAATAAGTAAAAGAAGAAAAAGAGAATAAGAAATGTAGAGAGAAAGCTAGAGAAAGAAAGAGGAAGGTTAGATTGCTAGGTGAAAACCAAATGACGACTAACACCCTCTCCATGTGTGGATAGGGTTCTATTTATAGTCTCATACCCACATGAGGCGTATGGACTTTTTCCTTAGGTTGGGCTTGGCTTGTGTTGGGCTTTGAGCCCGAAACATGGATAATATTTGCTTAAAGTCCAAGCCCGTTGAACCGGACTAGCCTATTATAGTACAAGATTAATTATTACAAAGACGAATGACGACATTCTTGTTCGACTTATATAAAAATAAGGCTAACAGGTTTCGATCACTATACCAAACAATTAATTAACTTACGATGTCGATGAACTCATAAGGTAGTTAAGGTTAGGTATAAGTCCTATTATCTAACCAGAATCGGAGGGATCCACCCATAGACTTTCCATAGTTAGATTAGAAGTCCTTATGTATGATTGGAGATGAATGAGAATAAGGGAATAATGTGGACTATGACATGAGTTATCACCGAAACAATCACAACATGGCGATAGTGATGACATCTTGGTAAACATTGAAGGGGTTGAAGAATGAAAAAGAAATGTATGGATAAAGGGTTAAAAGAAATAAGCCCTCCACACAACTTAGGCAGAAACCGGGTCAATACATATTTTCAAAAATCCAATAAAGTTGATTGTTGGTATTAAAGAAAGCCGTTATGGACCTAGTAATGCAATGCACAACCCTTCCTAGCCATTCGAGTTGCTATTAAAATAGACTTGTCTCATTTGTCACGGAGATACACACGTTATTTATTGACTTACTCACTCCGAGTTAGTTTATATTGAAAAGGTGGCAGACAGCTCCAGCCTCTGAGTACTAAAATAAAAGTGTACAAATCGAGTTTAGAGCCAATAAGAGATAAAATTATAAATCTCATTAGGACACAATACTTATATAACACTTGTTGTTCATCAATATACAATAATTGGTATCAAAGATTCCTACGCATTATCCTTGTGATCTTGCCAAAACATCAGAGTGATACTCTTTAGTATTCATAATGACGATGGAAATCCTTCCAGTGTCAACATCAAAACAGACACTCATGGTCAGGTGCCTTGATGAGATTCTATAGTACTATCAAACTTGTGATAACTGATATCTATTTTGGTCTGTAAATTGAAGGACGGGACTTAATCAGAAAGATAGTAACTATCTGATTCACTCTTATCGTGTTGTTTGCTTTCAGACATTTCGGTAATAATAACAAGCAAACATGGTGAATCTAATACACCTGTGTTAGAAGATCCTACGCTTTAAGCTGGAAACCCTATCAAGGAGGTTCTTCCAAATTAAACCTACCTGATCACCTGTCGGTCCTCATAAAACCAGAGGTTATTGCAACCGAATCTCGATGAATGCAAATCCATATTCATCCATATATGCTATTTATTACTAATATTAAAATGCAGGTACAAACGTCGGTGTTGCGCCTCATTCCAACTAAGTCGGATTCATTACCACATGCTCGTATTCATCAATCGACAAAGATAAATACATGATGAAAGCTCAAGTACATGCCATAATACTCTTCTGTAACTCTGATAATCATGAACGTCTTCAATATCATTAAAGATCTTCAAAGTAAAAATAGGGGAGATTGTTAGCCTGATAAAGAAGAGGAAATTGTGAGCTTTCAAGACAAGTATGAGCATGTCAGTCAAAAGCATAAGTTGATCAAGAAAGTTAAATAAAGATGATTCAAGACAAGGAGATGATGTAAGATAAAGATACCAAGCATTCAAAGTTTAAAAGATGAAGGCTCAAGTCAGATCACAAAGCATGAATGAACAAAGCCATTACAAACAAGAAAATACAAAGAACAAGACCGAAGAAGGCAAAGCATAAAAGTCAAATCAAGATAACCTCAACATTGGGGGAGATTATTAAGCTTAATTTTATTAAGTCGAACAAGAATGTTATCGGTCATCTTTGTAATTATTAGTCTTGTATTGTAATAGGTTAGTCGTGTTTAACAGGCTTGGATTATAAGCTAATATTATCCACGTTTCATGCCAAAGCCCAACAACTTGCCAAGCCCGGCCCATTAGCAAAAGCCCAACGCCTAAAGAAAGGCTTGGTCTATAAATACCCTTTCACCTCATGTGGTGAAGGGTGTTGGTTAACATTTCTCTCTAGCGCAATCATACCACTCTTTGCATCTTTCTCTTATTTCTTTCAAATCCTCCCTCCCCTAAAATAAACAAAAATCAAAAAAAAAAAAAAAAAAAATTCCTTAAAAAAAGAAAAAAATTTAGATAGATAGAAAGAAATAAGAGAAAGATGCAAAGAGTGGTATGATTGCGCTAGAGAGAAATGTTAACCAACACCCTTCACCACATGAGGTGAAAGGGTATTTATAGACCAAGCCTTTCTTTAGGCGTTGGGCTTTTGCTAATGGGCCGGGCTTGGCAAGTTGTTGGGCTTTGGCATGAAACGTGGATAATATTAGCTTATAATCCAAGCCTGTTAAACACGACTAACCTATTACAATACAAGACTAATAATTACAAAGATGACCGATAACATTCTTATTCGACTTAACCGCAATAGCATCAGCGATCTTAATATTAGCTTGAGTAAGATTTCGAATCTTCTCAATACGAAATCCGGCTTTACCGATAACTTTACCAATCTGTTTAGACGGTAATAGTATTCTGAACAATATATCTTGACCTACTAACACTGCACGCCGCTTTATAGTATGCTTATGCACTTCATCCCAAGTTTCATAGTCCCGACCACGCTTAGTTAAAGGTTGTGTTTTTTTTGGTGGTGGTGGCGGCGGCTGTGGTACTTGTGATTTTGATCGCGGTGGCGGTGGTGGTGGCGGCGGTCGTGCTTGTGATTTTGGGCGTGGCGGTGGAGGTGAAGTGTCTACGGGGGTGTCGGGGTGTTCGTGGCGTGACATTTTTTGTAAGAGGGTGTTTGGGTAAATTATTAGTGATTATATATAAAAGAAGATACCGTTGATGGCTTGAGCCACACCCAAGCACGGGCCGCCATAGTAGACTCCACCAACTCCGTCGTGGTCTCCTCGACGCGTCCCCTTTGTTGCAGCATTACACACTTGACCCGTCGCCAAGCTCAATTCAAGAGAAGTTGATCGAGTTAGCGACTGATTCGTTGAACACTAAAAAAACCAACCCAACTACTAGTTTGGATGAATAAAAAAATTTATTTTTCAAAATTTAAACCCTTTTAACATTATTATACTTCATTTATTTTATACACAGCTTATATACATTATATACATTTTGTCAGACCCCCCAAAATGTTACAGCGGAAAGTTAACCGGGGGTGCGTGACTTCATAATATACAAGCACAAGATAAAAAGAACGACCACTATATGGACGATTTAGAAAATACACCATTGAATTAATTTAAAGAAAATAAAGTTTTACATAAATTAAAAATATTCAAAGTCATAACTGAAGCAAAAGATATGTTTCAAAACATCAACGAGTATTAAGATAAAAGTTTCCATGAAATGCAACCATGATGAATGAGGACTCCAATGCACTTCATAGATATCCTCACGGGATTTAAGCACCTGAGAATACATGCTTAAAAGTGTCAACATAAAGTTAGTAAGTTCATAGGTTTATAGTAAATAGTAATGTGGACCGCAAGATTTGAAGAGTATGACTATTGTAACACATACAATATCACAAAAGTAATTACGGTTGCGCTAAGCTCATGACACCGAAGCTACAACAAAGTTATGTATGCAAATCAATGCACAGTAAAGTTAAGTTGCCCAAGTAGATGTCCAACCCGAGACCACCCAACGTTTCCGACATGGCATACGTCCGTTGGCCATGTTAGCACCAAACTTGGACGGGAGTGTTAATCCCAATATGTCTATTTATAACACTCGCACTTACAACAAGTAATTAACGGTTCATGATAGTAGGCATAGTGGGTTATTAGTACTTAGGTTAACCGTAATCAATTAAAAGGTACTTGCGTCTAAAAGTAAAAATAAGCAATGTATCTCACCCCGAGATTTGTAAAGTATTCATAAAAACGAGTAAAAGTAGGGCTATGGAAACTCACGCAATCAAAATCGTTGTCAATAGCAATAGCACGATCAAGTATGTAGCGGATGCGACTCCTAACTGCAACTAATTATGGATGTATGCTTTGCGGTTGATTTTGAAAATGAAATGCGTGATGACCATATGAGTTATTTTGACTATTTATCACATTTTGACAATTTGTGTTTTTCTTTTAAAGTCAACCAAGTTTTCGTAAAAATAGTCATCGTTTTTAGTTAGTTTCTTACACTTTTATAAGTAAATCCGTTCAACTTGAAGAGTCGTACATCGCTCGTTTCCTATTAACTCCGTCTAATATCCTACGAGGTTTACCAAAAGTATTCTTACCATTTACGCGACTCAAAACAACGACACTTAAAAATCGGTCTAAAGTGGAATGTTTGGATACTTTTATAAAAATGAGATTTTCACACTTTTAAAAGTTATGTTTTTGCCGAAATTTCAAAAGACCATAACTTCCTCATTACGTATCCGTTTAGCGCGTTCTTGTACTTATCGTGAAGGTCTCAACTAGTACTACGAAAGACTCCTAGTGTAAATTCTTGCGAGTTGGACTCGAAATGACTCAAAAATGCGTTTTTAGTTTATGCATCAACAACATTACAAGTGCAGTTTTTCCGAAAAAAGTCTAGTTTTTACCCGATTTTAAAACAGTCATAACTCATTTTTTTAAGTCCGTTTTTAGTGATTCAAGCAGCCACGCGAATGTAAAAATGACTACTTTGAAAACCCGACTCCTACTGTCCCAACACGCCATAAACAAAACCGATCAGCAACTATATAACAATATAACACCACTTTATTTTACCAACAAATCAACAACACTTTCCCTAACCTAAAGTCAAAGACTTTTAATAAAATAAATATTTATGCAATGATTACAAGCATCAAAGTGGACTTTTATTTGTATGTTTATATTTATATAGATCTTTAAGGTGGTTTTTATAACAAAAAGTGTGTAACTTTTATAAAAATAACAAGTGTAATGTTTTTATAAAACAAAAGAGTGTGTAGTTTTTAGAAAACATAAAGTGTATAGTTTTTATAAACAAAAAGTGTGTAGTTTTTATAAAACAAAAGTGTATAGTTTTTATAAATAAAAAAGTGTGTAGCTTTTTATAAAATAAGCGTATAGCTGATGAATAGATGCATAAAAGTGATGCGAAAAGTGAAAAGAGATGATTTACTTATGAGTATGAAGAAAAGTGGATGAAAAAGATAGCTCGGGTTACTCTAAAAACAACCTGGATGAATATACCAATACGCCACGAGAAGAAATATTAACCCAAAACTTGAAGATGATAGAAAAATAAACACCCTTGGTGGTCTTGTGGGAGGCGTCGAACCAAAGAGAGAGAGGAGATGGAGAGAGAAATTTTCTTACTATATGTTTTAGTATGTGAATGAATGAGATGAAAATGTTTAGGTGAAATGATTTATAGAAAGGTTTGGAATATTAGAAAAATATCTAGGAACATAATAGAGAGAATATAAGAGAAAGGACTAATGGTAGTTTAGGATCTAGGAGACCATTAGTACCATTGCTAGACACAAAAACAATTTTATTTTTTTTGTTGGTTTAGGTCGACTAACAAATGGGAGAGGGGAAAACAAAATATTTTTCAAAATTTAAATTTTTAGGAGGTTATAAATACCTAGATATTTTAGTTAGGTGAAAAATATATAAATGCATGCATGCGAATGCAGTATGAATTTATTTAAATAACGTGCGCGACATATAAAAATATGTCCGTTGTGGGTATAACTTACTCGAAATGAGTAGACTGATATAGGCTAAGGTCGGTACGCACTCAAAAGCTTTTTCATAGTATGTGGGAAAACTTCCTGGTTTTAGATTAAATTAAGTACGAAACTGTTCGTAAACGAAATAATGCATTTAGTAGTTAAAATATTAACCTAAAAATTTGCCAATTGTCACAGTCTTTCCCCGTTAAGAGGGTTCCGTACCATACTCAGTTGATGGTATTCGGTGGTGAGGTGTCGGAAAACATATGCGGGTTTTTCTTTCGAAACTGTTCCTCATGTTCCCAAGTGAACCCAGGACCTCTCCTAGAGTTCCATCATACTTTGAATCTCAGGGTGCGACTTGGCTTTAGTCGCTTGACCTCCCGGTCCAAGATTTCTACAGTTTCCTCGATGAAGTGTAGTTTGTCGTCGATTTGGATCTCTTCCAACGGAAAGACGATTATTTCATCGGACAAGCACTTTTTCAAATTCGACACATAGATGTGCTGTGAACTTTGATTAGTTGTTGGGGGAGTTCTAGTAGGTAAGCTACGGGTCCGACTTTAGCTAACACCTTGAAAGGTGCAATGTATCGTGGGTTTAACTTTCCCCGTTTACCGAAACGTATTACTCCTTTCCAGGATGAGACCTTCAACATAACCTTATCCCCCACTTAAAATTCTAGAGGTTTACGCCTCACATCGACGTAACTCTTTTGACGATCATGAGCGGCTTGAATCCAGTTCCTTATTAGGATAATTTTCTTAGTTGTTTCATGAATAATCTTTGAACCAGTGAGTTGGCGATCTACAACCTCAGTCCAACAGACAGGTGATCAACACTTATGACTGTAAAGTGCCTCGAACGGTGCAGCCTTAATGCTAGTGTGATAACTGTTGTTGTACGAAAACTCGACTAAGCCTATCTCAACCCTTTCTAAAATCTATCACGCAAGCACGTAGCATATCTTCTAATGTTTTTATGGTTCTCTCACTTTGGTTGTCTGTTTGTGGATGATATGTGGTGCTCATATCCAGACGTGTACCCAAAGCTTTCTAGAGCGACTGCCAGAAATGAGATGTAAATTTGCTATCTCGATCTGAGATAATCGAGACTGGCACCCCATGCCTCGAGACTACTTCTTTCAAGTAAAGTCTCATTAGTCTCCCCATTGTACCAGTTTCCTTCATTGGTAGGAGGTGTGTAGACTTTGTAAGATGATCGACGATTAACCAAATCATGTTGTAACCACTTGATGTCTTTGGCAACTTGGTGACAAAGTCATTGTTATCTTTTCTCATTTCCATTGGGGTATCTCAGGTTGTATCAGTAAACCGGATGGTTTCTGATATTCAGCTTTGACCCTTTAACATGTCAAGCACTTGCTGACATAGGTGGCGATGTCTGCTTTCATGTTAGGCCACTAGTATAACTGCTTAAGATCATGATACATCTTATCCGACCTAGGGTGGATGGAATACTTAGATTTGTGTGACTCATGCATGATCAAATCTCTTAAGTCTCTAAAGTATGGTAATCAACTCTTGTTCCTAATATAGAGAGTTCCATCGAGACGAGTCTCAAACTCCTTGTCCATACCACGAAGATTTTCTTTCTTAACGTTCTCCTTTTTCCTTGCTTCAGCTTGAGCATTCAAAATTTTGAGATGGAAGGTTTAAGTCGATTGTCATGACTAAGGCTCGAACTCGTAGAGGCTTTGTTCGTTCCTTTCGGCTTTTGGCATCTATCACTACGTTCGCCTTTCCAGGGTGATAACAAATCTCATAGTTATAATCACTGAGTAGTTCCAACCATCTATGTTGTCTCATGTTCAGCTCGTTCTGATCAAGGATGCGTTACAAGATTTTGTGATCAGTGAACACGGTACATTTTGTGCCATACAAGTAGTGCCTCCAAATCTTTAGAGCGAATACTACGGCTCCTAACTCTAAATCGTGAGTCGTATAGTTCTTCTCATGAACCTTGAGTTGACGTGATGTGTAGGCTATTACTTTCTCCTTTTGCATCAATACGGAACCTAAGCCCTTATGCGAAGTGTCATAGTTTACCATAAAGTTTTTAGTTCCTTCTAGCAATGCCAAGATCGGTGCACTGCATAGTTAACGTGGAGGTCGTAAGGGACTTCTACACGAAATTTTACAACTCCCTAGGCAGTGTACCTAATCGTTGCAGTGTAGTATAGGCAAGACTCGGGGGTTGTTATCATTCTCTAAGGGAATAGGTTAGGAAGGCTTGATCACGGTCTAACCGAATTCTAGGGGTTGAGAGAAGATTCTTTTTGTGTTCTTATATTTATAGGAAAGCAGGTAAATCTATGGTTTGAGAGGTTGGTTTGTTTAACTAATAACTAAACTAATTATAATCTAATCTAGTGGTGATAACTTTATGATAAACAAATGTATTTACCGGATCATGCACTACTCCTCAAATTGCTTCTCCTAGATCCGTTGCCTTATCATACTTGTGATGATCTATGTAAGTATTTCCTAGGTAGTGAACAGATTACACGAACTCGCCGTCTATTTAATATTCCGTTAGGGAAACGCACAAGTAAGGTAGTATGAAGACTATTACAAGGCCCCTAAAAGTATATTAAATGCATGTGAAATAACTTAAGAGGGATCAACCATATTAGGGGTAAGGTAGTATGAAGACTGTTACCGATGGTATCCTTTCTACACTACTCGCGTTTCCCTAGACATATCAACAACGATACAGACAAAAGCTAGTTTTCTAAAGCCTAACGCGTACATTCATCAACAAGAAGCAACATCAAAAGGATCTACAACCTAAGTTTCATGCAATCATAGATAAATACAAAGGAGGGTTTAGCCTCGCATGTTATAAAGAAAGCAATAAGATATATCAATCAAACAACACATAGACATATTGAATGATTAATGATAAATAACCTTACTTGATTAAAACATGGATTCAAGGTAGTACAATAGGGTTTTAAGGCCCTAAAAACGACCTATAAAGCTGCTAGAATGACTAAGGTTCGTCTCCCTAGGTTTATACAAAGTTACACACACAAAACCCAAAAAATGGATTTATATTTATAGAGATATCGATGCGACGACGTTGCTTAGAAATACTGACACCGTCGCCACATAAATGATTCTAGATCCCCTTTATGTCGGCCACGTCCTAACACCGTCGCGAAATTCCTGACGCCATTACTATATAGATCACGACGGCGTCGCTTTATGCCTGCGACGCCGTCTCCAGCCACTGTATGCATAAATCTTCAAGAGATTTGGTGTAGGTTCGTAATTTTGTCCGTTTCTTCTCTAAATGTGCCCAAGTCACGTGTATTTCCTCTAAAAGTCATCCAAGTGCTAAAAACCTGAAAACAAATGATTAAGCACATAATCTGGGCATTTTTGCATGATATATGGGGTTAAATGACCTCGAAATAGTGTATAAAATGACACCTTATTAATATTTTTTGCTTCAATAGTTGGAATGCTTCCTCTTCTTTCTCTTCCCATTCGTATTTCACATTCTTCCGAGTCAGTTTGGTTAGAGGTTTCGCTATCTTAGAGAAACCTTCAATAAATCGTCGGTAATAACCGACAAGTCCTAAAATTTGACGTATTTCTGTCCTAGTCGTGGGAGTTGCCCAATCCTTGATTGATTCAATCTTAGCAGGATCAACGTGAATACTTTGACTATCAATCCTGTGACTGATAAATTACACTTTCGGGAGCCAGAATTCACACTTAGAGAATTTGGCATACAATTCCTCCTTCTTAAGCAATTCTAAGATAAGCTTAAGGTGTTCCTCATGTTCTTCTTTGCTTCTTGAGTAAATCAAGATATTTCCAATGAATTCTATTAAGAACTTATCCAAGTATGGCTTGCACACTTAATTCATGAGATCCATGTATACTGTCGGTGCTTTGGTCAAACCAAACAGCAAGACTTGAAACTTATAGTGACCATAACAGGTCTTGAACGCGGTCTTAGGGATATCCCCTTCCCGAACTCTGAGTTGGTGATAACCAGACCTCAGGTCGATCTTTGAGTAGACGCTAGATCCTTGTAGTTGATCAAACAAGTCGTTGATTATTGGGAGTGGATAATGGTTCTTCATGGTTAGCTTGTTCAATTCTCTGTAGTCGATGCACATCCTAAAGGATCCATGCTTCTTCTTGACGAACATGAACCGGAGCTCCCCAAGGTGAGGAACTTGGTCTTATAAATTCTTTGTCTGCTAGTTCTTGCAGTTGGTTTGACAGCTCTTGCATTTCTGACGGGGTTAGTCTATAAGGCGATCGTGCCACAGGTGAAGCACCCGCTGACTTTTCTAGTCGGCGGCAATCCAGGCAAGTCTTCGAGAAAGACTTTTAGAAAATATCGTACGACAGGTTCATCTTCAAGTCGCTTCTTCTTTGATTTTTTCTTCGCCTTCTTTTTTGTGATTTGTGCCAAAAAGACATGACATCCTTTTTGTATATACTTTTGAGTCTTGGGACACGAGATGATATTCAATCTAGACATGCTATTACCATCGCTTCTATCGCCTTCAATCATTAAGATTTCATTACCGAACGAGATACGGACAAGCTTCTCATCACAAACGATCATGACATGGTACTTTGACAACCAATCCATACTGATGATGATGTCAAAACTACCGAGCTCTATGGGCATTAAGTTAATGTTTAACGGGTGGTTAAGAAAATTTAAGGTGCAACCTCTTACTATGGTACCGACTCCTACTAACTTTCCGTTAGTTAATTTAATAGTATGCTTAGTGTCTAAGGTTATTGGGGTGATATCACTTAGAAGGCTCAAAGTAGTGGATACGAAACTTCTATCGGCTAGGTTCTAGGTACTTGTAATGATTATGTCTTTAGCCTTAACTTCATGACCATTAGAAAATTCGATGGTGTAGGAATCTCTCAATTTTCTTGATTCTAACCCAATTAAAAGGGATAAATTCATCATGCTCCTAGTAATCCTGTTTCTTTCATTGACTAAGACGAAGCAACTAATGTAACCGCTCTGGTTAGGGGATTGTCCTAGAGTGACTAGTGGTGTAATTTGATCTTTCGGCTGAGGATGTGGTGTAAGATGAGGTTAAAACTATATGATAAGGTTGTGTAAAAGTCTCCTTTGTGAGTGTGCTTACTAATACGTATGCCCATGACCTGCACTGCTTATGTATACTCACATAAAAATCTTGTTTTTTGGAATATATGTAGAAAATTGATTTTAACAAATTTTAAGGTGACTACTCCCAGCATAGCATGGTCCTTCCTGAATTAGACATAGGTGATCAGGCTATGTATAATTAAGGACTAACGATGCAATGCTTATTTCCATCAAACTAGTGTTACGTTTCTCGGAGTTAAATGGTATAAACTATACTGTTTATAAGGTAGTATCCAAAACAGTTTATAAAGTAGCAAAATAATTCATAAGATGAAAGCAAAGTAGTTTATAAGAAGACATCAAAATAGTTTATACGATGATAGCAAAATGGTTTATAAGATGATAGCAAAATGGTTTATAAGATGATAGCAAAATGGTTTATAAGTTTGTAACAATTCAGGGAGTGTAACAGACGGAATCGTCATGACACACAGATTAATAGAGGATTTAAAAACATCCACATAATACAATGAAATTTATATGAAAGTACTAGTGCAAATCTCTTAGGGGATATGGTCCAAGAAGGCTTCTACTTGGGTCTCACTATGTAAGGTAAGAAAAATCTCTCATTAAGCATTAGCATGATCTATAACGACGTTAGGGTTCCCACGAGCTTTTCCTTTATTTCCCTTCTGGTTACCAAAATTATGATTCTTCCACTTTGAGTACTCACTCCTGTAATGCCCTTGCTTTCCACACTCATAGCAAGTAACTGTAGTTTTCTGCTTTGCCACCGGGGCCCTCTGAGTTGTTGCAGGAATGAGAGTCCTACAATCCCTAGTCATGTGACCAACTCTCTTGCAGTTACCGTACTTCATCGTGCATGGCCCAGTATGGTGCAACTTGCACTTGTTGCAGAAATGTAAA
Organism: Tanacetum coccineum; assembly: GCA_026074375.1. Lineage (NCBI taxonomy): Eukaryota > Viridiplantae > Streptophyta > Magnoliopsida > Asterales > Asteraceae > Tanacetum > Tanacetum coccineum. The sequence continues at coordinate 14,069 of BQNB010023089.1, read as the reverse complement.
TTTCCTGCATATCCATTGTTGTTATCTAGTCCAGCAGTGTAAGCTCTTACGACCTTTTGTCGTTTGTTTTGTTGTCCCGTGTTGTTTTGGTAACCTCCTTCCCACTTCCTTTTGTTATTAGCATTCCTTGCAACCTTGGCTCCCTGACATACTACCCGAACTATCGAGTCATAAGCCACGCGGATTTTTTTCTCCTAGATAGCAATAGCATCAATAGCATTAGTAACTCGTTGGGCTACAATCTGCTCAAACTTCGTGGAACTCATTCCTTGTCTCGTTGTCGACATTTTCTTCAAAATCGAACGGATTAAAGAAAAATAAAATAAGTCACGTTCCAAAGTCGAGTTTCTAAAATGGAATGTTATGAGGTGACGGGTTAAAGTCATGTTCGAATTAATCGGCATGTTTCTAGACGACGGGTCACGAGATGACGTAGGTGTTTTAAAAGTATGGGACGAGTGTTTAAATTCATCTTTGGAGTCGAATAGTAAGATAATTAGTGGGGTCGACAGACTATGACGAGTTTCAATATCCTTTAAAGCGGTATTATGTAAAGTCATACAAAAGTTTTAAAGACCATCGTATCACTCATGATGTCTCAGGAAAAGTCTAGAGACCATTGTGTCACTCACAATGTCTTGGGAAAAGTTTAGAGACCATTGTGTCACTCACAATGTCTTAGAGAAAGTTCTAGTATTTATATAAATAACTTTTATATAAGAAAAATGTAACAAGCTGTTAGTCATAAAGATTCAAGCCTATAAACAACGATCCGGAGGTCGGGGAGGATTAAACAAATTAGTAGCCATATTATTGATAAGAGAGAAAAAGGGAAAGTTATGTGTGTTCTTGAGAGAGAGAGAGAGAGAGAGAGAGAAAGAGAAAGGAGAGCACACACACTTTATGAGATGTTACAAAATAAATCCTCACCCCTCCATAGAAGTATGGAGGGGGTATTTATAGCCTTATTGTGTCGCCTACAATGCTAGCTTAACGTATCTAGACCTTATTCGACACGACTATAATAAACAAATGTAATTCCATATAAGTCGATGTATTTTAAGGCTAACAATCTTCCCCCAATATGTGAACATACGAAATTACTTACAATGTTCCTAACAAGTACAATTACAATAAAATAAAGTCTTTCAAAGCACTTCCAAAGCTAAAGATATCTTATGAGTTCTCTTGGTCTTGAAACTTGTACTTTAGCTTGGATCTTCTGTGTCTTTACTTGTTCTTGAACCATTAACTTCCCTCAGATAACTAGTTCTCGGGATTCAAGCTCTTTCATCAAGTATCAAACTTCAACATGTCAAATTCCAAATTCACATATTTCAAGCCTTTCCCGTCCTCGTGCGAATTCCTCAAAATCTTACGTTAAGCTACAACTTGAGTCTAACTTAATCTCGCAACTCATTAAACAAGAACCGTCTTAAGCTTTTAAAAGTGTATTAAGATCTGAATATTCTTCCTGTGCTTCATTGCTTCACCTCGAGTATTCTATACATGAGGTTTCAAACTTGTCTGACTAGCATTCCCAATGGTCATACTAGTGAGGGTCTCAATCTTTCCTCCCCACTTAGAGCATCTGCTACGATGTTTGCCTTGCCTAGATGATACTAGAATTCGCAATTTGAATCACTTCATAGTTCCACTCATCTCCTTTGTCTCACACTGAGCATTTTCTAGTCGAGGATGTGCGGAAGGATCTGATGGTTAGTAACCATCGTACTCTTCGTACCACATAGTTAGTGTCTCCAAGCCGTAAGTGCATAATAACGGTTCCTAGCTCCAAGTCACGTGTCGTGTAATTTTTCTGACGTTCCTTGCGTTGTCTTGTTGAGTATGAGATAACCTTGTTCCTCTGCATTAGTATGCAATCCAATCCTGCGTCGGGTAGCCTACGCTTTAACATTGGTGAGGCTTCTTCTTATTATTACCCGAAAGATATTCTTAGCGTAGTTACTCGGCACCGTTAGTGGCTGAGAGGTTTTGAGAAGTTTGAATAGATTTTTTATTACAGCCAGGTAGCTTGGAAATCAGTGGGGTTCTGCAGGGGTATTCATGGCTTAAGATCCACAAGCGTGGGAAGTCTTAACCGAAATGTGTACAGTAATAGATAGGCTCGAAAGTTATTCACGAATCTTCGTTGTCTCACAAATAAGTAAGTATGTCGTATAAAAAGAAATGGTAAAACGGGGCGTTTCAAAACTAATGATTTCTTAATCCCCTTAGATGAACACTTAGCTACTTTTCGAAGTAATTAGTCTAAGGGGGTTGAAATTTTTAGTTTTTTATGTGTATTTATGACATTGCGTGAGGACACGGCAATAGCTTGGTATGGGGGAATTTTGATATGTGTTTAATCACATATCAATTTTCCTTATTAAAACGAGCTTAAATGACCAAAAATACATTGTATATGTGTGTTTTGTTAATTGTATTATGCAGGTAACGAATATCCACAAAAAGACAAAAACGAAGCCAAAAAGGACAAAACCGAGCACGAGATTGGAAGAGCGTGAGAAAACAAAGCCGAGAGCGTATTCATCTTTAATGGGCCAACCCGTACCCGATTGGTGGGCCGGGTCAGCCCATTAACACTTGAATTTTACTAACCCTTTTGCCAAAATAAAAGCCTAAGTCTAAATTCCTAAAATCCAATCCATACCAAAACAGCCCAAGTAATAAACCTGGCCCAAATTCAAAACCTGATCCAAGTCAACTTTATTAATAAGACTTGGTCAAATGTACTGTTTATCTTCCCTCCCTCTTTCATTTTCACCCTGCAACGAATAACACAGGGTAAAATCCACTACTCCACACGCTCGATTCCTTCTAGAAGGAAAACGTAGCAAGGTATGACATCAATTTCTGACACCTTGGCAATCCCAAGGTGTCCTATTGGCTAATGAGGCGTGAAGGTAATCTAAGGGCTCAATGTAAAATATCTTAACACAAGTATGGATTGATTCACTTAGAGTTTTAGAGAGAGAAAGACGGTTGGATGAACACTTAAAGAGAGAAAGTAAAATCATAATATTAGCTTAGTGAAAATGTGACAAAAGAACAACCAACACCCTCTCCATGTGTGGAGATAGTATAAATACTCTAACCAAGGTCGGCCATGGGCTTTAACATGGGCTTTCCATGAGCCTTTAGCCTGGTTAGCTTACTAGCCTTACAGTATAACTTGCTACGAGCTACAACTAACTATATTGGTAGTGACCGACACTTTTTCGTATTTCTAACAATCTCCCCCTAAGGGAGGTTACTCCAATTTACAAAAATTTAAGCTTAGTATACTATGCTTTCACTTCGGTCTTGAGATCTTAGTCTTTAACTTCAATCATTAACTTATGATTTGATGTAGTGATCATTGACTTTGGATTTGAGCTAGTTCTTTTGTCTTGACATGAATGTGATCTTTGAGCTTCTTGAAATCATCAACCAAGTATAATCTCGTTTCGCCATCTTGTAAACTTTGCCATCTCGTGAACTTGTGACTTCTAGACCGACATGCTCATACCTTTCTTGATTTGATAATCTTGAAAAGCTTTAATAATGCATCTTTCTTGAATTTCTTTAACTTTAACACTTTGTCGCTTCAAGAAGGACGTACGGTATCAGAGTAGCGGAAGTCTTGAAACATGTACTTGAGCTTTCATGATTTCTTTATATTTACCGATAGGGTATGAGCATGTGGCAATGAATCTTGTGAGTTAGCTGGAATCAGGTTCCTCCATCACCATCTTTAGATATTCCTGAAATAAAACAGTTAGCAATAAAGTAGGAGGACGAACATGGCTTGTCATTCGACCATGTTTGGTTGGAGTAACCTTCGAATCCGTAAGGATCGACCTGTGATCAGATAGATTCAATTTAAGAAGAATCTTCTTGACAGGATTTCCAGCTGTAGTATTGAATCTTTCTAACACATATGTATTAGATTTATCGTACTCAACATGTTCTCATAATCAGAACGTCTCAGAGCAGACAACACGATATGAGTGAACCAACGAGTTACTATCTCACCGATTGAAATAAAAATTTGATTTGAAAATCAATCGACGTGTCACTTGCTAAAGTGTTTCTGTGACACATCGATTCATCAGCAATTGTCAATTCATAACCTGGAACAAGTTTGATTCTTATAGAATCGCACCATCATTTCTTTCCAGTTGTCACAAGTTTGATTCATAAAGAATCGCACAAGTTACCTACCATGAGCTTGTTTGATGTTGACTCAAGCAGGATTTCCATCTTCATTGTGAATGAATTCACTCTGATGTTCTGGCAAAATCACAAGGATAATGCGAAGGACTCTTAAAATGTATCTTGTAATTCACATTGTGTGACTTAGCAAGTATAATTTGACAAGTGTCCTAATGAGATTTATGGATGATCTCTTTTGGCTCTAGACTCAATAGTGCACTTTGATTTTAGTGATCGGAGGCTGGAGCTGAGTGCCACCTTTTCAATATCAACTAACTCGGAGTGAGAGAGTCAATAGAAATGAGTGTATCTCCGTGAGTTTTGAAACAAAGTCTTTCTGACTTTGAGTAGCTGGGAGGGGGTTGTGCATAGCGTCACTGGGTCCATGACTGTCTTCAATGTCAGACAACACCTGAGTGTTTCTGACAGCATATGTATTGACCCGGTTTCTGCCTAAGTGTATGGAGGGCTTCTTTATTTTCACCCTTTATCCTTACATTTCTTTTTCATTCTTCAACCCCTTCAATGCATACCGAGACTTCATAACTAACACCTTGTTGGGTTTGTTCTAGTGTTAGCTCCATCTCAGTCGGCATTATTCCCTATTCTCACTTTTTCTCCTTTTTAATCATACCTAAGGACTTCTACACTAACTAGTGGATATCCCTGGGTAGATCCCTCCGGTTCTGGCTGGATCATAGGATCTGAAAACCTAAGCCTAACCGCCTTATAACTTCATAAATTTAAGAACATGGTTGGTCTTTTGGGTATTTCATCACGATCCTTCCAAGAACATTGAAAACTTCAATCAAAGTGTTTGATATAAATATCAAAAGATTTACACTTTGAAAGTTTTTCATTCCTTAACATGTGCATCGTAATCGTAGTACATGCTAGGTATGGAGTGCATTGAGTCCATTTTATTTGATCACTTCTGTCAATATACATTAAGTCCAGGTTAATCACATTTTCTCCCCTTATCCAAAATGTTAATCCCTTGATATTTTGGATATCAATTGATTAACCGTTCGGGGACAAAATGAGATATGATGCCCCTATCCTAACAATTAAGTCGAATGTAGTTAACCTTGGTTTTGTCAAGCTTTTACTGTCTATTTGAAACTAAGAGATTTGTTGAATTTAATCTTAGTTAGAAAAAATTTGATCTTAAGTGTGTTATGTCAAAGAATTGGTTAAGTGTTGATAACTTTACTCGTTCGGTCCTCAAAGAATAACACTCGTTCGGTCCTTAAAAAACAGCTAGATCGATTTGCACTGAAATTTCACTTGTTCGGTCCATGTACACAAGCACTCGTTCGGTCCTTAAAAAACAGCTAGATCGATTTGCACTGAAATTTCACTTGTTCGGTCCATGTACACAAGCACTCGTTTGGTCCTTAGAACATGTGCTCGTTCGATCCTCACAATGGTGTGCTCGTTCGATCCTCACAATCGTGTGCTCGTTCGGTCTAGTTAAATAGTCACTCGTTCGATCCTTATTTGCAACCACTCGTTCGATCCACACAGGTATTTACTTGTTTGATTCATACAGTCCCTTCGTTCGATCCATACAAGTATTCACTCGTTCGATCCTCACTAGTGATCCACTCGTTCGATCCAATTTAAATGACGCTTGTTCGATCTATTTTGTAAAGGTCTTGTTCGATCCACTCGTTAGACACTCGTTCGACTCTTGTTAGATAATACTCGTTCGGTCCATAAATCACTCGAAATGATTTGAGATCATTGTTTATCATTTACAAAAAACTATGAGTGTTTTTGAACATATTACTTGGTTTTAAAATGGACACAAAGTGGCTTGAAGGGGTATGCTTGACCTGATTTGAGTTTATTCTGTAAGAGTAACCTATTGCAAAAGGCCCCGAATTTCATGCACTGTTAATTACCTATGATAGGGTAGCGCTAGACAATAACAAGATCTATTAGAGGCCGTGTACCTTGCCCGGTCTGGGGTTGTGACATCCATGGGCGATCACCCCTAAAGGACTTTTGTATTATGAAATTTCCTTAAGTATCATATTGCCAAATATTACCTTGGGAAGGGGCAAATTACATATGCATATTTTGATATGCTTGGTTAACGTTAGTGGCCATGAGCTTAATAGATAATATATTAATTCATTTACTTGACATTACATTCGTTGCACTGTCGCTGGCTGATCTTAAACCTTGTGGTCCATTACTAAACATTACTTGATTTATTGAATCCCTACTTGAATTTCGAAAATAGTTCTTTGAAATGTTGTAACGCTACTTTTCTTTCAGAAATATTACTTGAATTATTTCAACACTGCTTTTACTTAAACCTATGAATTCACCAACATTATTGTTGACGTTTTTGCATGTATTTTCTCAGGATATTATATTGCTAGCTGTGCATTGGGAGCATTCGAGTCGCGTGGATATCAAAACTTTAAGGACTTGGTTTTCTTCACATTCGATGATTGTTTTCTTTAAATATACAAATGAGTCACGATTGAAATCTTGTAATCTTGTTAAATCATAAATTATTGGGACCTGATTTTACTCTGAATTTTTTAATGAAAGGACCATTTAATTAACGGCTCATTTGAGTCGTTTTCTAGTAACTTGTGAGAATGAACTAGCTGAAAGAGCACCCCATGTGGTATTTTCCGCTGCTGTTTGATTTGGGGGTTTACAGATTGGTATCAGAAACACGATCGTTACAGCAACTAGGTCATTTGTCAAAACCCTAGACTATAACCGTTTTTCCAAAAAATTTAAGAGTCCTTCACCATTGTCTGATATCCCCCGCGCGCGCTTGCTCCCAGGTAACTTATATGCTCCCCTTTTAGCATACTTATTGCTATTCATATTAATAAATGAAAATAATAATTCTTGGTTTATAAATTTTTGCTCTTATAACGTCATCTTAATGACAGTCATATTATTTTCTTTATATCGGTCGGTTATATATACGCTGACCACTCTGACTATCGCGTACTCTCTACTTCCTTTTTTTTCTCCCTCGAACGTCAATGCTAGTATTATATATGGATACTCGTACATATATGAGCTACTCTCCTCTTAAATTCTTACGCTTATCTTTGCGATCACCGGCCTTCTATAATAAAATATATAGACTATATAAATATATTATATATATAATATATATATATATATATATATATAATAGTGATTCCTATAAGTGTTGACTATTTATGGTTACGTTCGGCTATTTTTTTAGAACTTTCAAGTAAAGTTGGTATTCTTAATGGGAAAATTTTGGCTTAAATTCTATTGTGTCTTTGCATTAATGAATAGGCTAATATGTTAGGTCCTAGTGGCGAGTTGGATGGAATGCCAACTCTTCCGGATGGTCGAGATACGACCAAAACTGTAGAAACAAACTTAGTGTGTACCCATAATTTGTAATGCAGATAGTTAGGCTTATAACTAATTTTATTTGACTTGGAGCTACTGGGTTTCTATATAGGTTAAAGGTAAAACATATGAGAACCATCTAGTTCTTTGAATAAATCTGTAACTATTTCGGATGAATAAGTTAAGACTAGAACGGCCAAACTAATCATAAAATTATGCCCATATTTTCAAAATGAGTTTGAGACCAATATTTTCATATTATGTGCCCCATTTTCCAATTTAAAACATGTAGGATTTAGATAAACTTAAACATGGGCTTTCGTTTTGGGTCAAACGGAGTTATAAAATGGAAGTTATGCTAAAAACGATAGAACAAGAAAACGTTTTAAATAATCAGATTTGGTGCATGATGGTAAAATGGTAACTTCACTTAGGATCTTAACACTTTGAGCATTTAGCTTGTAATCTCAGTAAAGTAGAGTCTAACATATTGTTTAAGGCGAAAACCGTTTGTTTATACCTATTACGAATTTTGAATTATAGGTCTATTAAGTCAGATTGCAAAGGGCAGAAATGTTTAGGTAATGATAATTACCACAATGTTATAAAGTAACTATGCGTAAGTATTAATAAGTTCTTTCTCTGATATTTTTAAGAGCGATGGTGCGGTGATCTTCGAAACATTAACGTGACTTTATTTTATTTCCTTTTTGATAATATTGACATTCGGTGTACTTTGTCAATTCCACTAGTTATTTTATTGCTCGACTCCGAGTCCGAACACTCTTTTTATGCTTTTGAATCGCGTATGTTATGTTTGTAATCCATTGTTTTGAAATCTTCCAATTAATGGAAGTACGGCTTTATCTTGTAACCTCGGATCGTGCCGTCTTTTAGCACTTACCTTTGGAACATGATGGACTAACGTCTCATTACTCTTCTTGTTACCTCTTATGATTTTGAAGAATCATGCCGTCAAGTAGACACTCCTTTTTACTTATTATGACATTGTTTTGATATTGTGTTTTGTGTCGGCCATGCTTAAGTAGGATGATTTATAATCGTCTTATTGAAATGAATTAGGACACTTCTTCATTTGAATAAGGAAATTATAAAACCACACGAAACCCAAAGTTCATAATCATCACTTATATGGATGGGACGCCTCTTTATGTAGTGACGAAATTATGAATGGAGTTGGGCTTTATGTGTAAGCCCGTCAAGCGTGCGTCGTATAGTACGAATCATTCTTTGGGCTATGAACTTCTTTTGACTCGTGATTTGTTATATGGGTTTTTCCAAATGTGTATCGACTGCCGCAAACTTGATAAGCTAATAGTAATGAACCCTTAATCGCTTCCTAGAATTGACGACTTCTTAAATTCCTCGTTTGCAATGGCTTCTTCTTCGAGTCATGTATTTCATCTTTCCTTATAAGGATTCTCGCGACATTCAATCCGTTCGATTATGCACGTTGCATATATTTAATGTTTTGACTCTTTCTCATTTAGTTTCCATTGGAAACCTCAACGATGACTTGTCTATATCCTCATCTCTTCACAATTTAACCGAAGATGAATAAAACGAATTGAGCACCGGGACGACACTCCCATATGGTGGGGATGATGAAAAACCCCGTATTTAAGGTCACTACTAATTTTCAACTTATATTTAATTTTCTAAATTTCTAAAAATTTTACTTTTCACTACTTCGTCGTTTTATATAAAACGTTGATTTTAAGTAAAAAGCGCTATGATTTAAAAATTTATCCATTTTTTTAAGAACCAAGAAATCAACGACTCCATATTCGGGCCTCGAGTGCCTAATTATTTTTATTTTATATTTTTCATCTTTTCTTGTGTTTAAATTTGCGCCTGAGTCAAAAATCGCGATTTAGGAAAAATTAGTGAGCTATGATAGGTTTTTGGGCCCGAGACTTATAGGTAAATTCTAGTTAAGCAAAAATTGGGCCAAGCCCAGTCCTTTTCCCCCCTCCTTATTTCTTGACCGTTTTATAAAAAATTATAATAAAATATTAGATGGAAGAAGCTGATTAAATAAATCTAAAAATATACTAGGTTAATTAGTGGTAACGATTACTTCAATAATGATGGTAATAGAATGGATCGAATCTTAAAAATTGAATTTATTTAAATCACATAATATCACACCTATACTCCAATGTCAGTAGAATCCATAAACCAAATCAACGACCATTATTTTTTTTATTGTTCGATACAAACAAGGAAAGGATATCAGCTATATATAAATAGGGCTTATCTTTTTATTTTATAACCTCCATAACACCCATCATAGAAACAATCGACAGACTTGCTTCTCCCCTCCCTCTTCTATTCGACTCCCAGACACCAAGAACCACCACCATCATCTTCTAAACTCAATCCAATCACCTTCAATCTACTCCAAATCAATCCTACATTAAACCCTAATCATCCCTTTTCACTAGAAAGTCACCATCATTGATTAGAAAATTATTGTTTGAAAAATTGTAGATTTTTAGAGTTTGATTCAATTGAATACTACTAGGGAAGTAAAAGATTTTATAAGCCATTACAAAGCAGAATTGAAGCACAGAATGTCGAGCTAGAGGTTTTTGGTTTGGTGTCTTAGACTTCGGGCAGCCCCTAAACACCCACCTAGGGTTCGTGTTTGATCTCTTGAATTGTCCATTGTAAGTTAAAAGTGCTTCCCAAAACTTCCTTTTTATTGTTTTTGATTTTTTCTATTGAATGCATGATTTCTTGATTTTTGATCTTAGAAATCATGCATGTTCTTGTTAGATTTGATTCTTGTAATTAACCGTGAATATAGTGAAGTTTATAGTATTTAGATTACATTGAAGTATATTGGCCTTGTGATGGCTCAATTGAAGATTTAGATGTGTTATGGGTTGATTTAGAATAGGATTTTGCGGGCTGTTTTGGGACAGCAGGTAAATGGAGCTTGTTCTCCAAAATTTTTGGCCTGGAGCCTGTGAGATATTTTTATGGGTGAATAGATATAGGTCTTGGCATTATGAGATAGTTTGATGCTCAACCAATTCCTCCGTATGAGGGAGATATGGTCAAAATACAAACATGGGTCAATTCTGGACCTTCGATTAGAAAGCAAGTTAATGTTAGGGTTTTTGAACTAAAAGTTTAGTTTTTAAAGCTTGGGTCAATGCTAGACATCTTATAGAAGCTCCATCACTTGGACTCACATTCATTGCTATTTTAGTTTAGGATTTATGACTAAAACGGCAAAACCAAGAAATTCAGTTAAAAATCTGGTTTGACCTTCGGTTAGTAAAAGTTTATTTCCCGTTGATTGATAAATGAGTTGAATGATTGGCTTAATGTTTTGAAAACTAGATTCATGTGGTTTTCCAGGGGTGAAAACCTCACATTTTTATATTTTATAGAATGAGATATATGGTCCGGTGATCATGGCTAAATTCTGCAAACGGTAGTTTTTTGTTTTGAGTTAGCGATAGTAAATTGTCTTTTTCTAAAAATTGGTAAACATTTGGAGTTTTAGGATTAATGTTCTGGAAAGTATACTTCAATGCCTTTCCAGGGGTGAAAGCCTCATGTCTATATCTTTTATGGTTTAGGATTAGATGGTCTCTTGAAAATGACTAAAATTAGAAAATTGACTTTTACGTCTAGGATTCGAAAAATGAAAAGTGTGACCACATCCAATTAAGATAGGATTTTAAGGGATTGAGACTTAGTAGAATGTTATGTTTAGTTTAACCCAGGTTTAGACAACATATATACTTTATAAAAACACTTTGGTTTAGTCTTGGTGCAATATTGTTTATGTTTCGAATTCTTTAACTAGTATTGTATAACTATTCTATTATAATGATATCATATATCATTCTAAGTCGCGACTTGCTTTATAGGTCTCGACTAATATTTGGAGTCATCTTCTCATTGTTGGTTTCTCTTCGATCATCCACTTACGGTGAGTTCATAGCCCCATCTTTTCTTCTTTAATGGTTTTCATAACTATTTTCGGGGTGACAATACATGCTCGTTTTACCAAATAACTTATTGATTCCAAATTATCATAAGCCGTTGGTACATGAATGGTTCTACTAAAGACTTTACTTGCTCTTCACATGATTTCTAATACATTTTTGATACATGGTTGTATACCATTGAATTTATTTAAGCTTGAATTGCTTACTAAATGATTTGAGATCATTGTTTATCTATTTACAAAACTATGAGTTTTTGAACATATTACTTGTTTTAAATTGGACACAAGTGCTTGAAGGGTATGCTTGACCCGATTATGAGTTTATCTGCATGAGTACCTATTGCAAAAAGGCCCTGAATTTCATGCACTGTCAATTACCTATGATGGGAGAGCGCTAGTACATTAAGTAGATCTATTGGGCCGTGACTGCCCTGTCTAGGGTTGTGACATCCATAGCGCGATCACCCCTAAAGGACATTTTTTAATTGAGAATTTCTTAAGTATATTGGCAATTATTACCCTTGTTGAGGGGCAAATTATATGCATATTTTGATATGCCTTTAAAACACGGGGTGTTATAGTTGTAATTCTAGAGAGATAAAGTGAATAAAGAGAAATGCATATATGAAAAGTGAGAATACAAACCAACTAACACCCTCTTCAAGCTATGGAGAGGGTATTTATACACTAGATTGGCCGGCCATGGGCCTATTGATGGGCTTTCCATGGCCTTGGGCCATATTAGTTTAATATCTAAACAATAACTAACTATGGGCTTTGACTAGTTAATATTGGAAGTGACCGAGTCTTTTCTAGTTTCTAACAATCTCCCCCTAAGGGAGGTCACTCCAATTTACAAAAATTATAATCTTAGCATACTATGCTTCGTCTTTAGTCTTGAGCTCGTAGTCTTTAACTTTTAACTTGTGAATTATTATAGTGATTTTTAACTTTAGGCTCGAGCTTGTTCCTTTATCTTGAATTGTTTGTGGAAATGTGATCTTGAACACTTTGAGATCATCAACCAAGCATAATCTCATTTCACCATCTTGTAAACTTTGCCATCTTGTGAACTTGTGACTTCTGTACCGACATGCTCATGCCTTTCTTGATTTGATAACTTGAAAAGCTTTAATAATGCATCTTTCTTGAAGTTATTTAACTTTAACACTTTGTCGCTTCGAGAAGGACGTACGGTATCCTAGTGACAGAAACTTCTTAGAAATTCTTTGAATTTAATACTTCATCACTTCAAGAAAGACATACGGTATTAGAGTAGCAAAAGTCTTGAAACATGTACTTGAGCTTTCATGATGTCTTTATATTTGTCGGTCGGGTATGAGCATGTGGCTATGAATCTTGACACGTCAGGGATCAGCTGCTCCAATCATCGGGAGTACCTGCAGGTTTAGGTTAGTGGTAATCAATAGATATGGACAAGAGTGTCTTTGTCACTTCGTCAAATACAGTTGCAATAACCATGGTTCCCCGTTGATCGGTATAAATACTGCTTGTGATCAGGTAGAATTTCAAAGAATCTCCTTGACAGGGTTTCGCAGCTGCACTAGCCGTTCTCATTACCGAAGCGTCTCAAAGCAGACAACACGATATGAGTGAACCAGCAATACGAAGTCTCATCGATTGAATAGAAAAATTGATTTGAAAATCAATCGACGTGTCACTTGCTAAAGTGGTTTTGTGACACGTCGATAGTGTTAATCATTTCAAAATTCATCATCAATCGTCAATTCATAACCTGGAACAAGTTTGATTCTTATAGAATTTCACCATTGTTTCTTTCTAGTTGTCACAAGTTTGATTCATATAGAATCACACAAGTCACCTACCATGAGCTTGTTTGATGTTGGCTCAAGCAAGATTTCCATCTTCATTGTGAATGATATCACTTGGATGTTCTGGCAAAATCACAAGGATAATACGTAAGACTCTTAATATATTTCTCGTTATTCACATTGTATGAGATAGCAAGCATAATTTTGACAAGTGTCCTAATGAGATTTATGGATGATCTCTTTTGGCTCTAGACTCAATAGTGCACCTTAGTTTTTTGGTGATCTAAGGTTGGAGCAGACTGCCACCTTTTTAATATCAACCTACTCGGAGTGAGAAAGTTGATAGAAATGCGTATAATCTCCATGAGAAATAAACAAGAGTCTGTTGAGAGACCTTGAGTGGCTAGGGAGGGTTGTGCTTAGCGTCACTGGGTCCATGACTGTCTTCAATGTCAGACAACAACTTAGTGTTTCTGACAGATTATGTATTGACCCGGTTTCTGCCTAAGTGTATGGATGGCTTCTTTCTTTTCCCCTTTATCCTTACATTGATTTTTAATTCTTCAACCCCTTCAATGCTTACCGAGACTTCATGACTAACACCTTGTTGGGTTTACTCCAGTGTTAGCTTCATCTCAGTCGGCATTATTCCCGATTCTCACTTTTTCTCCTCTTGTATCATACCTAAGGACTTCTTCACT
>BQNB010023088.1:30000-62210 GCA_026074375.1 Tanacetum coccineum | reverse complement strand
CTTTGTTGAGCTTGGGTTGTCGGTTTGTTCCTCTTCTCTTATGCTCTTTTTGCTACAAAGTGCTTTCTTCTTTTCTCCAAGAGTTGTACAAATAATGTAGCCTTTTCTGCATTAGACAACTATTCTTGCTCTTGTCCTTGTAGTCTTTGAGCAAATTCATGATCAGCTTCAATCTTAGCCTGAATATCATCCCATTCTTCAATCAAGGCAACATTGGCTTCTTATTCTTTTTCAGCTTTCTCTCTTGCAAGTCTTACTTCCTCATCAAATTCACCTTGTAACTTTGAGGCAATTTCTTCATCAAGCCTGATTAGTTCTTTCTTCTTCATAGGCTTCTTAGGTTCTACCATTTTCCCTTTGCCTTTGTCCTGAACATTTACATGTGATGGTTTTTGTGAAGAAATTGTAGTTGTTGTTGTTGTTGTTGTTGTTGTTGTTGTACCTGGCTCTTGAAAAACAATTCCTTTCCTTAGAGTTGGAATTGTAGCAGTTGTTGTTATAGCTGCACTATCCTTTGTTGAAGAATTGACAGTACTAACTGGTACACTTGGCTCTTTTATAACATCCCCTTTTTCCTAAACTTTTACACGTTTTAAAGCTGTAAGTACTTGAGCCAAAGTAACTTCATCAACACTTAAACTCACATCTTTAGCAGCAACTACTTATTCTGCCAACACCTCATCACCAGTCAAAGTATCCACATCAAACATCTCTGCATCAGCATCAATTTAATCATTAACCAAGGTAATGTCTTCATCATCATCAATATCAGTAATCCTCCTCCCCTGTTTGGATGCATCCTTACCAAAAATTTCTTCATCTTCGGAGGATTCTACCCTAGCACTTAAACCAACTTTGTATAATCTTTTAAGCTTATGAGCTCTTAACTTATTCTTATTTTCAAGCTTCTTGACCCTCCTTTTCAAACTTGCAATCTCATTAGCTTGAGTAGTCTTTGTAGTCTTTCTTTTCCAAATCAAGAACTCTTGTTTGTAAATTGGTACATAATTCCATCAATTCATTAAGTTTCAGACTATCCTTACTACTTTGAAATGTGTTACCTCTTACGAGCAATGGATCATTGGAAAGTTTAGATACATTCTCAAACCTAGTTTAAGCAATAGTATCCCTTATGGTTTCTTGGCACATGGGATCACCACCTAAAGTAGTTCCTTGGGAACCAGCTTTATTAGCTGTTGCCTTGGATCGGGTCTTAATGATGTTACTACGGTCCTGCTCTGTTTCTAAGCTAGAAGCAATAGTGGCAACCCTTACCAAATTGTCATCCAACTCCTTATAGATAGCCTCATCTGCTACATGTTCAGTAGGACTACTAGATTCAGGTATCCGAGTATCCTTTCTCTTTGGCTTCCTAGGTTTTTGTTTCTTTTGAGGTTGAGCAGATGGTTGAATAATAGTGGGATCAGTAGGATTTGCTGAACCTTCACCCATTTTTGCTTGTTCTTGTACCACCATTGTTTGGAATAATGGTGTTTCCCTTCTAGAAAAACCTTTCCCTACCATTCTCATATTTACAAATATCTTCTTAGTGTGAGAGGGTGCAATATAAATTATGTTATGACTTGACATCCCTTCAAGTTGGTAATCCAAAAAGACTTGCACAAACCTTGGATACATCAAGAATTTACTAGAAACATTCTCCAGGTTTTTAAGTATACTTCTAAAAATGTACTTTGAAAAGTTAAACTTATGGTTTGTAGCTAAAAAGATGATTGCAGATGTCATAGTGCTACTAAACTCATTCCATGCAGTAGTCTTAGAACTTAGATATTGTAAAATAGTATGAATCAGAAATTTCCATTGTTAGGAAAAGAATGCCTTATAGAAAGTAAGGTTCTGTGAAATTTTCTCATACCCCATTAGTGTAAGTTGTTGAAATATGGTAGAATTGGGTAGACAATCAACACCTTCAGTATCTTCTAGTTGAAGATCTCTTCCCTCATTGACAGTTTTGGCACTAGACCAGAATTGTTCTATGCACGAAATGTATATAGTGGGATTGATCGTTAGTGCATATCTTATAGGGGTTGCATTCAGAAAATCTACAATTTGTTTAAACCCTTCACATTCTGCGAGTTTAGACAAAAATGCGACAATATTGTGAGTATCTACAAACTTTAGATTCGCCATTTGTGTTGGTTTTGATGATGGATGATAAAATTGAGTTAGGGTTTGTGATTAGAGAGTAAATGAAAGAGTAAAATCGATTAAATGAGTGATTGAGACCCTTAATCAAAGTATTTATGAAAATACCCTCAACAGCATTAACTTTCACCAGCAGTAGTAAGTTATGCCTGACAGCATTAACTTTCAAAAACAGTAGTAAGTTTATGCCTAGCAGCATTAACTTTCACCAGCAGTTGTAAGTTTATGCCTAGCAGCATTAACTTTCACCAACTCTCTTTCTGTTTTTTAACTCACCACTTCTCTCAATTCTTTTACTCACCAAATCACTCTGTCTGTTTTTATTCCACACAGCTCTCTTTTTGTTTTTATTCTCACCAATTCTCTCAATTCTTTTTCTTACCAAAACTCTCAATTCTTTTACTCACCAAATCACTCTGTCTGTTTTTATTCCACATAAACCTAAACTAGCAAAATATCACCTTTGTACCTTTTTATGAATAAGGTCTTGTCAATTTTTCCTCTTTGAAACACATTGTCCAAAAGATATGTTAACAAGGTTTCATATCAAGCTCTAGGAGCTTGATGTAGTCCATATAGTGATTTTTCAACCTTTTATACTCTATCTAGAAAGTCTGGATCTTCAAATCCTGGTGGTTGACATACATACACCTCTTCTTCAATCTTTCCATAAAGAAAAACACTTTTTACATCCATTTGATACACCACAAAATCTTTAAATGAAGCAAAAGCTAAAAATAGCCTAATTGCTTCAACTCTTATAACAGGAGCAAAGACTTCATCATAGTCAATTCCTTCTTCTTGTGTGTACCCTTTAGCAACTAATCTTGCCTTATTCCTTATCATAATTCTTCTTTCATCCTTTTTATTCCTGAAGACCCATTGAGTGCCTATAGCCCTTTTTCCATTTGGTAAATCCACTAAAGTCCAAACTTCTTGTAACTTAAATTGTAGAAGCTCTTCCTGTATAGCTTCTATCCAGCTTGGATCCTTCAATGCATGAATCACCTTTTTGGGTTCTTCCTGTGATAAAAAGCAAGCAAACAAGTAGTTTTGAAGATCTTTATGGTTTGTTCTTTGTTGAATAGTACTAACAAACCCATGTTCCTCCAAATTCTTTGACATACTTCTTGTTTGTGTTGCTAAATGCAAATCTTCAATCACTTGATCAAGAGGATGATCTTTATCAATTCTTGTAGTTAGAATAGGACTGACTTGGATTTTAGTATCTAAATTGTTCATGTCAACCTCTGCACCATCATCTTCACCATTACTTGAGAAGTCAAATATGCTATAATCTTCCAAAGCAGGCATATTTGGATCATCTGGAAGTTCAATGCCTGTTTTTCCACCAACTACATTAACTTCTATGCCAACAACACTAAATCAAATGGAAGTTCAATGCTTGTTTTTCTACCAACAACATTAACTTCATTTGTGCTAGCAACATTAATATTGTTAGTGCTGTTAACAATATATTCCTTCTCTTGATCAATACCTTCACTATCTTTTCTTAAATCTTCATTAACCTTTTTTTCATCATCACTGGAAGGTTTGGATCCATCATCTTGAGAACTCTTTGGATCTTGGGAATATGGTGGATCAACAGGCCATAATGGTAGCAAAATATAGTTTTTGACAGGTTCTGTCTCCTTTCTAGCTTGACCTGCATTATCACTTGCTTTTGTATCTGCAAAACCATTAGAATGTGTATCTGCAACAATTGGCTCATAATTCATTGTTCTTGTTAGTGCATCAATATCAAATAGCTAATCTGGTCCACTACCTACAACATTAGGTGTATTCTCACTAAACCTAATATGCAAGTTTTCTTCCACTATCATTGTTCTACTATTGAATACTCTAAAGGCTTTACTATTAAAAGAGTATCCAACAAAGAAACCTTTATCAGCCTTACCATCAAATTTGCCTAAGTGATCTATGGTATTAAGAATGGTAACATGACACCTCTTATAAAACTTAAAGTTGGTGTTCTACCATAAAAAAGTTCATAGAGGGTCTTGTTATGAGGCTTAACTACTAACACTCTATTTTCCACATAGCAAACAGTATTAACTACTTCTGCCCAAAAAGTAGTTGGCAACTTAGAATCAGCTAGCATAGTCCTAACAGCCTCAATTAGTGTCCTATTTCTCCTCTCAGCAACCCCATTTTGTTGAGGAGTTCTAGCTATACTATATTATCTCAAAATACCCTTCATCTCACAAAACTGATTCATCTCTTTATTTTTGAACTCAGTCCCATTATCACATCTAATCACCTTAACCTTGTAATCTACTAGATTTTCTATCCCATTTATAAAGGACTTAAGAATGCCACTAGTCTCATCCTTAGTAGCTAGAAAGAAAACCCATGTAAACCTACTATAATCATCTGTGACAACTAGACAATACATTTTCTTCATAAGGCTTTTTATAAATGTTGGACCAAACAAGTCCATATGCAACAAATGTAAAAGAAGACTGATTGAGTTCTTAATTTTAGACTTACAAGAGGCTCTGTGCTGCTTTTCCTTTTGACAAGTAACACAGGTTTGATCATTTTCAAAAAGTTAGAAAGGTAGACCTCTTACAAGATTTCCCTTAACCAATTTAATCATGGTTTTAAGATTTAAGTGACCTAGCCTTCTATGCCAAAGTTTAGATTCATCAGATATGACTTTTGTAAAAAGACAAGTTAAACCTCTTTTAGGAACTATATTCTTTAAATCAACACTATACATATTGTTCTTTCTAGGAACTCTAAGTAAAACTTGAGTTTCATCAATTAACTTAAAGTTTGGAGATAAAACAATACATTCAGTGTCATTAAAAAGAACACTATTCTTTTTATCACACATTTGTGAGACACTAAAGAGATTAAACTTTAACTCTCTCACAAAATACACATTTTTAAAATCTAAATTACCAGTTTTAATCGTACCTTTTCCTGTGATTTTCCCTCCTTTAGGGTTCCCTCTAAAAGCAACATATCCTCCATCTATCTCTTCATAGTCTGTAAGATAGGACATGTTCCTTGTCATGTGCCTTGAGCATCCACTATCAATCACTCCTTGATCATGTAAATCCATTTATGGATTTCCCTACACATTAGATAAGAAAATTAGTTTCTTTTGGGGACCTAAGCCATCACTCACTTGGATCTGCCTTGTGTATCAATATAATCAAACTTCTTTAGGGTGATTGATGCACTGTTGTGTTTAGAAACATGGTCTAAAACTTTAGTCTTTAGTTTCAAAACCCAACAAGCTGAGGCCTTAACAGCATTAAAATTATTTCCCTTATCAGCATTAACTACTGCTTTTGGCCTAGCAGCATTAACTACTGCTTTTGGCCTAACAGTATTAACATTTTTATCCTTAACATTATTAACCCTCTGATTAAAATTACTATTTTTAAATGTTGTATTCATGTGAAATGGCCTCTTAACAGTTGAATGTGCCTTTTTAGAAAGATATGACATTGGTCTAGCAGCATTCATTGTTGTTTTTGTATGAGCAGCATTAACTTGTCTAGCAGTTTTAACTGATACTAAGCCAAACTTCATTTGTACTGCTCTTAGAACCATGTTCTTTTTAGCACAGGGGTGAGTCTTTTTAGCAAAATTTTGGTGATTTACCCTTTGAGCATTGTTCCAAACAGGTTTTACCATTTTTTGAATTTAAAATTGTTTTTGATGGTAATTGCAATCAACCTACAAATGATCAAAACTTCCACACACATAACATGCCTTATTAAACATCTTAAAATTGCTTCCTAGTATTTGAGACATCATATTGTTCCAATTTCTTTGATTGCCTCTTGGACTATGAGTGTTTTGCCTATGTTTCTTAACTTGTTTAACAATTTTCCTAACAGTTTTCTCTTGTTGCTTAGGTTTGACAAACTCTATCTTAGCAATACCAGGCTTAACTGTTTTCTTCTCTGTTTTAGTTTGAGACACATTTTCTTCCTCCCTATCTGACACCCAATCTTCAATAATTAGAGAATCATCAGACTTCCTAACTACCTTAGACACTTCTTCATCAGACTTTCTGTTCTTAATTACAGGCTTATTAACAAACTCATCTAAATCAGTAAAAGACATGCCAGGTGTTGGAGGCATGAAGTTTCTTCTGTAGGGAGGTGGAACTATATTACAGCCTAAGCCTTTCTTGCGGTTGTTAACAATCTGATTTTCTATGAGTTTCAAATTCGAAAATCTACGTAAAAGTTTAAACAGATGTAATTTAACTTAAGGTAGAAAAAGAAAAATTCGATAAAATTTTTCAATAAAATTCTGGAAATATAGAACACTTATTTATCTGAGTAAACGGAATATTTGAAGTTCAAAGAGAAGATTACACTGTAATCCTGACTTATAAGCTAGAACCATTAACTCAGATTTCTTAAAATCTTTATGTAGTTGATCATATGAGATTTAAGAGTTTCAACTATAACACCCTGTGTTTTCAAGTCCTTGACGACGTCAATAAATGTACTATTCATTTTTAGTATTGTACGCGTTTGCTGATTTGTGTAGATACCTCTGTGTTAGAACTTGAAGATGAGTAAAGCCATGCGAGTGCATAATTAGGTCCTCCTCTGCTTGATCACTCCAGTCATACCCACCAAGACCATTTTCCAACATGACACCAAAGCTATGGAAGTGGATGTTTCCACAGGCACAATCCTTCTTGTGCTTTCCTTGTTCTTGTAGTCTTGATTTCTTAGAGCTCTGGCCTTCTTTAGCCAAAATCCTCCCTTCGTATGGCAGTTGGAGCACTCCACTTTTGGACTTATCAAAACTAACTAGACTCATTGCCATTGATTAGTAAGATTCCTACCTAATATTTCTGCAAAAACAGTATAGCCCTCATAGTCAACATAGCCATTTGCCATCTCAAATCCATCTCTTCCAAATCATTTGGATGGATTTGTTGCAAGTCCTCATGTGCCAAGTTGTGGTTTATTTTGGTTGATACATGGTTTGCACAAATAACAAATCATTAAGGTTGTCAATTATTAGAATAAGTACTTGAGTATTGCAGTAGAAGAAACTCCATTAGGCAGTATTAATGCTTGTGCTTTATACTAACTACTCCATTATTAGTGCTGCTATTGTTGTTATTTGAAGAGGACACAAAAGCCATGTTCTGTGTGCTTGAACTTGAGCTAGACATCCCTTTGACTTTTGGTTCATACACTTTAAGGTTGTTGTAGAGATTATCCATGCTCATTGTATCCAAATCAGTTTTATTTCTCCACACAACAACATGTGTGTTCCACTCAGGTGACAAACTTCTTAATAGCTTCTGGTTCACATCTTTTTGTAAAACCGTTTCTCCCAAAAGCTCCAACTGACTTACAAGCTTTTGAATCCTATCAAAAGTTTGATCAAGCATCTCTGAGCTTGGAGCAGTAAAGTTTTCATATTGCTGCTTTAAAAGATTCCTTTGGGTCTTCTTTTGTAACACCTCCATTTTGATAAATATAGCAGCAGAAGCTAATCTGGGGTATTACTTCATGAATCACAGACACAATCATAGAAAACTACTCAAAAGAGACGTTTTTAAAAGATACGTTATCATTCATTTAAAATCAGAGTTTTACAAAGGCAGGTCCCAAAATCTAGAAACATAAAATATGAATGATAACAGGTTTTAGCCATTTTAAAGTCCATGCCACTCCATGCCATAAGTTGTTTAATTACTTGAGATAAACCTGCTAAAAAGGATCAACATAATGGTTGAGTGAAGTTCATAGGTTTATGGTAAATAATTTGAATACAAATTATAGTGTAACATTTGCACGAGCACAATTATTATGGAAAACAATATTATTATGGAAAACAACATTATCATGGAGAACATCATTATTATGAAGAACAGTTGAATGCAAGTCATCATAATGGTAATAATTGCAATGAATACAATTATCATGGAAAAATAGTAACATTATTATTGCATCTATTAGTTAAATCTACACAACGTTTAGTAGGAAACTTTGTTGAAATGTATTTAAAGATTGTGCGGTATCTAATCTTTTATATTTAGAAGAATTATCAATGAAAACAGTAATTCAATGAACATACATTTAAACAAAATAAGCGCCATTTATTAATGATATAATCCGAATACTCTTAAAGTATTAGGGTTACTAAGGCGACCTTGAGCCTATGTAATTATTACGTCTAGTTGTATATGTAACTCTTATGCCTAGGACTCCTTTTATACACCAAGGGCCTAGGCGGCTTACATTACTTTTCTAAGTATATAAAATCTTTTCTAAAACAACTAATCAAAAATATTTTTTGATTAATCTTATAAGTAGTACTAACTAGCAGAATTCACTGCTTTAATAGTAGTAGTATCTTCATGCATATTTTCACTGGCTGTATTTAACTTTAGCTGGCAATCTTAACTTTATACTAGCAGTAGTAACTACTTAGCATATTTTCTTTGAAGTTCATCAGCAGCACTAATATTCACTAGCAGTACTAACTGTGTACTAGCAGTAGTAAACACTTAGCATATCTTCTTTTAAATCTCTGAGCAGTACTAACTCCAGCTGAGCAGCATTAACACAAACATAAGCAACAATAATTCAAACAACATCAAGAAGACTTTTAATCCCAACAAATAACTTATTTAAAAGGGTATAATATTTGACGTGGCAAATATGTACGAAGAAGCATGCATACATCTTCGCATTATAAATTTTAATTAAAACTTTACTCAATTGAGTTATTTATTACGGTATCACTTATTTTTTATACATCTCATGTATAAATAGTGTTACCTTTAAAAATTGACGATTCAACATGTTTTCAAATCTTAAAGATTTTATATTTTATCGCGGGAAAAGATTAAAGAATAATTAAAAAACATTCAAACCCTAAACCATACGTGAATTTCTAAATAGTATGGAATGTAAGGAAACTACAACGTAGTCCGACATTATAGAGTAATGGTATCTACAAGACCGAAGTTCTTTGATGAGGGGGGTCTCCCGTACATTATTCCTTGCAATAATTAGTACTTTTTCAAATTTCGCGTCAGTAGATAAAATTAAATCTTTTTTAATTTAAAAAACAATTAAAAACGATAAATTACAAGTCTCGTCAGGGGGTCATAGATTATCGGTGTAAGCCAGAAACTAAATTGACACATAAGACTTGAAATTAATAGTCATAATAAAATCTTATTTCATAATTTTAGTCTTGGTTTGTTTTATTTTTTGATAAAAACCTTTTAATTTCTCATAAGTCAAAAACTTAAAATAAAAACAATATAAACATATAAACTAATACACATTAAAATTTAGTTAATCACTTAAAACAATTAAGACAATGCATAACATTAATGATGTTTCTAATTATCGAATAATTAAGCATATGTACATATTCAACAAAAGGCTCATTTTTCTAATGGACTTGGGCACATCCATTGATATAAATCTGATTTGCGTAAAGGCCTTTTATAATAGTTAACAAATTGCAAATAAAGCTGATAGAATATTTCAGTCGACTTCAGGCCCCATCAGGACATAGCTAGGGTCTTCCCTAGCTTTTACAGTAAACTACAAAGTTGTAGCTTTCTGAGTCGTGGATATATAAATTTCAATTTTTTTTGACATTTAATGAATATTTTATGAATATTTTTGTAACAGTGTGTCTAACAATCCAAAAAACAAAAAATATTTTAACTTTTATGTCTATAATCATCAAATTGCATGAACATTCAATTAACAATTAACAAAGAATTTTATATTACATATTAATCCATGATAAACTTGCACGTGTTCATCATGGATATCAAATTAACAATTAATTTTCTAGCAAAACGGACCAATTAACAATTAAAAGTCGAATTTAACACTTTAAAATTTCATGCAACCTAGGGTTTCAACTAATTAATTTTATTATCAATCAAGGTCCAATCTTTATAACTAAAACGCCTAAAGGGCTTAAAATTAATCAAGAACCCTAATGTTCAATTTTACTCTTTGTAAATAGAATTCTATACGATGGCTCGTGATGCCACTGTTGGAGTTTAACAATTATTAACCATTAAAGATCACGAGTACGCAGCGAAAAACATATAATCACGTATAGAAAATATAATCAACAAAGAGATTGAATATGTGTACCTTTTAGCAATTAACGAAACCACCATCTTCAATATACGCGTGTGTATAATAAATATAACGCGAATCCACCGAGGATCTAATTAAAATCCCTCTACTTCAACACACACAATACGTTCTTAGCAAACAATTAAGTATGCTAGTACTAGTAGAGATAAGGCAATCAAACCCACCACATTCTGCACCAAACATCCCCCACCCCCACCCCACCCCCACCCCCCCCCCTTTTGTCCCTCCAAACTCTTGTGGTTTTTCCTTGGATCAAACCAACACAAGAACCGAAAACCCTTTTGGGTTTCGGTCGATCGAACAACTAAAGGGAGAGGGAGAGAGATTTAGGGATTATGTAACATTTCTCATTTTCATGTCATTGTACGACACTATTAATGATCACTATTTATTTTAGTCTGATACGGGTTTACTTTTAATTTTTCTTTTAAGCTAAATCGCGAAGACTAGAAATAATCACATAACGTAAATGGTCACCAAATATCATTAAGGTTTACGTCAAGTAAGTGTTTAGTAATTATTAAGAGGGGGGGGGGGGGGGGGGGGGGGGGGGGGGGGGGGGGGGGGGGGGTGGGGGGGGGGGAGGGGGGGGGGGGTGGGGGTGGGGCGGTGGGGGGGGGGTCAATAATTATTTGCTTTGCTCAATTTATTTTTATCTGGTCACGTAAAAGACTTTCGTTTCGCAATAAAATAACTTAGACGCACCACGAAAATACCTAAACTTACCAAGACTCAAACCAATACCCATTTTAAATGCCTAAACACAAAACTTGTGTTAATAACATAAGTTAGCCAAATTTGGCTAAGTAAAGCTCACAAGAATCATCCTAAGCGATTTATCTAGCAAAGAAATCCTCTAATTATCTTAACAAGTACATGTACATTCTAATCCTCATAAATGCTACTCCTAATGGTCTCCTACTAGCTTGTTAACCATTGGATAGTAATCCTTTTGTTTCCTTGATCCTCCTAGGCGCGGCAAATTAAGAGAACACACAAACCATGATCTAAAATCTTAAGCAATCTTGTACAATTCAAGGATAATTAAGGAAATGTCCTTGTGTCTCCCACTAGATTATTAACCAAAGGTTAATAACCATTTCTTTTGTTTCTTGCCTTCTTATGCCGTGGTTAACCAAGCCCCAACCTACAAAACCTAAAGATTTCACTAGCTAAGTAAATCTTGTACATCTAGAGGCTCATTAAAGCTTGTACTTAGTGGTATTATTAATTTAAACATGGTGTGATTAACTAAAAAAAACCATGAAACCATCTCATTAGGGCACGCTTTTGGTTTAAGGAGAGAATAGGAAGAGGAAACTAGCCTCATTGTCTATAAATAAGACCCACTAATTTACTTGACACTCTTTCTTATCACCTTAAACTCTCTCAAGTATAAACATTACCCAATTACTCCTTGGTTTCATTCGGCATGTAGGTCCTTGTGTTGGATCTATATAGCCTTTGTAAGATAATAGCTAAACTTGAATATATCCAAATCAACTATGTGAGGACCCACTGACTATGAATATCAAAGTGTTAATGGGAATCGTATCACAAGATATTAAGAAGAATTTAATACTAACTTTGCTTTTGTTTCTATTAAAGCTTCAATGCTTCTATTTTCTTATATTAAAACTCTATGCCGTAGGGTTCCTTTTATACACCAAGAAAACCCTAGAAGGCTTTACAAAACATTTGAAAGTATAATGCATATCCGTTCCTAAGATTTCTCCTAAAAATATCTCTAAGATAACTATTACCTCTATTATTCGTTACATAAACAGACTTAACTAATACGACGAGTACTAACTATAGCACTGCCTCTTGCGGTACTAACTATAGTACGGCAGACTGAACTTAGTACTGCCGACTTAACTTCAGTACGGCCAAGAATAACTTAATACTACCTGACATTTAACTGTGTTACTTACCAGTATTAAGTCTCTTTACAAATATATTTCCCAGCCAATCCTCCCCTAACTTGATTATCATTTATGAACTTCAAGTTCTTCAAGTGTCTTCCAATTTAAGCTTCCAATGGATGTTGTAATAAAAGACTCTTCAATCATTCTTGCGCATGCAATCCTTCAAACCATTCTCTCTTTTTTATATTTGCAGCAACTATTTCTTCAAAGCTTTTTCAGCAACACTGTTTTATCAACAACATTGACTATTTGTACTCCCCCCAAATCATATAGTTTCAGTCTATTTCATACTTTCAATTTGAGTTAACTCTGTGAGAGGTGAATCATTGAAAACTTTAAATGGATTTGATGTCTCTTTACCTGTTAGCCATTAACTATGGAAGTAGTCAGTCTTGGGCACAAAAGGTGCATGTTCATGGTCGACTGAAAACCATTTCAACTTCGTACATGAAAAACATGGTGAGTTGAATACCCTATGGTTTTTGGCAAACTCATTATAGCCAGAAACGATTGATATGGCTTTACTGTAGTCGTTTGCTTAGGGCTAGTTCAATTCCTTTGGAACCTAGAAAAAGGTAAATTCATGGTGGATTGATTTCCTGTCAACTCTTTGGTACATAAACTTGGTGAGCTGATGTCATCTACTTTTGGTAAAGTGTCAACCATCTATATGGATTTGAATTTGTCTTTACTTAAAGCCATAATCTCTTAAACTAGTTTTCGGTTTTACCACAACTTACACAAATCCATAAACTTGTGGGCTAGGCTAAAACTCTTTTACTAACAGATATGGTGAGTTGGATAACCATATAATTTTTGGCCAAATTTGCCAGCCATTAACGGATTGAGAAGTCATTTACAAGGCCATTTGTCCTGGACTAACCAGTGCTTATGTCTGTTAGGGACATGGTGGACTGATAACCATTTGTTGTGTTAGTGAATAGAACCTCCACCAAGTGTTGTTTCCGTATCTCCGTTCTAGTTATCTAACTTATCAACCTTCATTACTTCTTAATTGGCAGATTTGGCTTTCCGTCATTTTTCAAAAGTTTTGTAGCAATTCCTCATCTGGTTTTTCCTACTTGAAGTTCTTGTCCAACATTGCTTTTGCACACTTCACGCAGACAAAGGATACTTTTTCTCTATTAGATTTATTATATATATCCATCAGACTCCATGTTCAAACAATTGTTACTCTGCAAGCTCATAGTTATCCAACAAATTAATCTTTGTTTTGACCGGCAGACTCCCAAAATTGAATCTGTACTAAAGGGGCTCTTCAAATTATGTTCTTCAAGTAGGTCCCAAGGTACTTTTTTCAAATTTTCCTCTCTAGTTCATTCTATCAATGTTTTATACACAATACTGTTTCATAGCTCTGTAGGATCTCTCTTGATTACTGTCAGTTCAGCATTGCTCCCAAAGCTTATGTATACCTTATTAGTTCCATTCTCCATTACATTCTGGTATAACCTTCTTCGTGCTTAATGATCTTGTAATTTGCTATACTAGGTGATTTTATAGCTACAGGAACATGATTAATAGGGATTTTAGTACCTGAAGTAGAATAATCTTTTTCCACTGGCCTTTATCTGATCTTCAGAATCATATACTTATCAAGGTTGTATGTAAATCCTTTCTTGCTATCTGTTTTACTTCTCTTTTAGTCTTTCTTGGTTGGCTTATCATCTTTGGTTTCTTCAACCTTCTCCTCTGTTGGTTGAGTAACTTTCATCATCAAACTTTAGCTTCTTTGCAGTTTTAGTTTGAAGCTCTTCACCAAATCTCTTCAAACTTTCCTTTGTTGCTTCAAAGGTTCATATGGGGAAATTGGTATCTAATTGCATAATCAATTTTTCAAATTCTGCTTTCACTTCTTCAAAATTCAACTTCTTCAACTCAGTCAACTTTTATGTCCCTTGATTCTTAAGAAAGTTTGACATATAGTTCCGGAGCTGTGTTTGAGTCATGGGCTTATTCCTTTTTGATCTAGGCTCTTTCCTCAGCAAAGTGTTTCTCTTCTTTGATTTACATCTCTACTATCCTTTATGATAATCCTTCAAACAGAAAAGATCCTTTCCAAAGCACACTCTCTTTATTCCTGAATTTGCTTCAAGCTTTGCTCTAATTGTGTCCCAATCTTCTTCAGATAAGATTAGAGATTCAAAACTAAATCTTAGCACTTCCTTTTCTTTTGTTCCTCTGTTAATTCTTGTTTCAGCCATCCTTTGAGCTAGAAGTGAATCCAAATGAACTTGTTTGGCCACTTCTTCCTTTTCCAAAGCTTTTTAATGCATCTAAAGTATGTTGGCTTCAGCAAGTCCTGCATTTTCTGAAGAATTTGTTCTTCTTGTCTTTTTTGAAGCTTGAATCTCTTCTTCTTCTGTCATTGGAGCTTTCATTACTCTTACCTTCTGTCTGGAGAAGGTACTAAGACTCTTATGCTATCAGTAGTAACTGGATCACTGCCAGTATTAACATCCAAACTGCCAGCATTAATCTCTTCAAATACCTAGTACTAACTTCTTTTAATGCCCCGTATGAACTTCTTTCAATGATATTAACCTCTTCAAAGTCCTAACTGAGTACCAGCGTTTCTTTAGAACTCTTTCTTCTTTATCTCTCTTTCTCCTTTATCAACTGACTTGAATCTTTTTAACTTATATTATGATTGCAGTAGTTCTAAAGTATTTGTAGTGCTTATATCTTTACTTGTTCCTCCCTGAAGCATTGGACTGTCTTTGAGGGAGTCTTTAAGCAGTAATAAAGCTCTTGTAACAAAGAAACCAGAGGATCTAAATCATGAAACTTCCTCCCCTGAGCCTCTGTTTCTTCCCCTTCAGAATTAGACAAAAGAACCCTCTTGGTCTTTCTCTTCAAAGCACCCTCCAAAGTCTTGACTCTTTCCACCAAAGTAAGGATAGCCTTCCTAAAGGTCTGTTTGGTTTCCTTGAGCTGCTTCTCCAAGTCATCAATCCTTGTCATTAACTGGGAAGTAGTAGCTTCTTGGCGAGGTATATGTAGGAGGTTGTTGGTCAGAGGATGGTTGTTCAAAGATATGTTCCATTGGTTCATGTGCAGGTGAAGGTGTAGGTGATGCAGGTTGAGATAGAGGTGGAATAGTTGTGGCTTCAGATGGTATAGGTTGAGTTGTAGGTGGTGTTGAAGGAACCATACTAGATGATGGTTGAGGATTTGTGTGAAAAGATGGGAGCTTCTTGTCCTGCACTTGGATTAGCAATAGACAACATAGCAGGCAATAAAGGTCTTGGTACCCCTCTAAAACCCCTTTTCATATTCCCAAAAATCTTTTTGGTCAGGGTCATAGCCAGATAAAGGTGTTTGTTTTCCGTTTGTATATCTAAAATCAGTTGCAAAAAACGAGGATACATCAAAAACTTTGTTTTGCTTTTCAAGTTTGCCACCATGCCATCAAAAAATAGTTTGAAAAATTTATAAACTCTGCCGGTGGAAAGGCAAATCAAGCTAGTAGCAATTATTTGTACCAAATTGATCCCATCCACCACTTTTAGAGCTTATGCAATGCAAAATATGGGGACTAAAAATCTCCATTGGGATGTGAAAAAGCTTTTCCAAAAGGTAAAAGATCCATCAGTAGGATTACCCTCATCATGCCCCATCCCTCAAAAAAATCTTCATTGTTGAGCAAACATAGTAATCCCTGAAGATCTGCTAATTGAAGATTATTTCTAATAGATGCATTAGTGATTGTTACACAATAGTGATCTAATAGTTGCTTTGTAACTCTAGGTCCATCAGCAAGGAGTTTTGCAGTAGCAAGTCTGCAAAAAACTGTTTGACACGGGAATCATAGATAGTAGGATTATAGATAAAGCATACATGAGGTTGGATACCTCTTAGAAAATCCGAACTATTCTTGCAAACCTGCACTTTCGTAGAGGTTTTGCGCAAAAATCCACTTGATTGTGTTTGTCATAGTATTTTAATTGAGCCATGATTCGAAAGTAGCAATAAAAGGTATTGATGTGTACTGAAAATTTGCTGGGTTTAGTTTCGAGTGAGGTTGTAGATGCTGGTAACAAGAAAATTGAATATATTCTTGTAAAAAATAAGAAGATTTTTACTTTGCGTAAGGGACGATAGCAATGAAAATGATAAGTATGAAAAGAGAAATCAAACTTTATCTTATATAGAGCTTCTCTGTAATGGACAATTTGCACCGTATAAAAAATCATGTTTCGGGTAACATTTAAACAGTTATTAATAGAAAAAGTAAATTTCAGCAACCAGCACTAAAATAACCTACCAGTATTTAAATTACCACTACCAGACTTACTTTGGTCAACCAGAATTAATTAGATAAACCCTGAATTATACTATTTTTTCAATCCAGGAATTAATTATTTACTGAAAGATTACAAAAACATTGACCTTATCACACTTAACTTAATATGCAAATCATGCTTTTCCAACAAGTATTAGTCTCATTCAAAGAAATAACATGCTGCCAAAGAGTTTGTATAGGACATAATTTACTTAACTAACTTACCCGAATTAATCTACTAAAACTTACCAGAATTAATACTACTTAAGCCAGTATTTATTAAACTAATAACTACATGACTAGATTACAAACTATACATTTAATCCTCCCCTTAAATGTAGCTATGGATTTATCATACCAATATTAACCACTAAGAAATTGAACCTTGGTCCATCAAAAGCTTTGGTCAATAGGTCAGCTACATTGAAATCTGTGTGAATTTTCTCCACCCGAATGAGCTTCTTCTCATAAGAATCTCGTATAAAGTGGTGTCTGATCTCTATGTGCTTTGTCTTGGAGTGATACACCGGATTCTTCACAATGCAGATTGTGCTTTCATTATCAATGTGGATTTTGGTATTCATGAAATTGAAACCATAGTCCAACATTTGATTCTGAATCCACAATACTTGTCCACAGCAACTTGCAGCAGCTACATATTCAGCTTCTGTTGTAGAGGTAGCCACTATTGTTTGTTTCTTGCATTGCCATGAAATTAATCTGCTTCCAAGAAATTGACAACCACTGGTTGTGGATTTTCTGTCAAGGTTTGCCCTAGCATAGTCACTATCTGAGTAAGCTTCTAGGTCAAAAGATGATTCTCTAGGATACCATAAGCCCAAATTAGGTTTGCCCTTAAGGTACTTAAAGATTCTCTTCACAACATTAAGGTGTGAAGTCTTGGGAGTAACCTGAAAACGAGAACAAGCACATACTGCAAACATTATATCAGGCCTAGAGGCAGTTAAATACATGAGAGAACCTATCATGGATCTGTATAAGTGTACATCTACTTCATCAGCTTCCTCATCTTTTGTCAATGCCATCTTGGTCTCCATTGGGGTTATTGCAGTTTTCACACTTGTAAGGTCAAACTTTTTCAGCATGTCTGCAACATACTTGTCTTGAGAAATAAAAATTCCATCTGTCTTTTGCTTGACTTGCAATCCAAGGAAGAATATGAGTTCACCCATAGAACTCATTTGAAATCTGCCTTTCATCAATGCCTCAAATTCATCACACCAAGACTTTCTAGTAGAGCCAAACATGATATCATTTACATACACTTAAACCAGTATGATATCCTTCTTGTCCTTCTTAATAAACAATGTCTTGTCAATAGTACCCCTTCTGTATCCATGCTTCTCTAGAAATGTTGATAGAGAAGCATACCAAGCTCTAGGAGCTTGATGTAATCCATATAAAGCTTTGACAACCTCATAAACCTTCTTAGGATGATCAGGATCAACAAAACCAAGAGGTTGAGAAACATACACCTCTTCATCTATAGTGCCATACAAAAATGCACTTTTTACATCCATTTGGTATACTATGAACCCCATAAATGAGGCAAAGGCTAAAAATAACCTGATAGCTTCTATTCTTGCCACAGGAGCAAAAACCTCATCATAGTCAATACCCTCTTCCTGTCTGTGACCTTGGGCCACTAGTCTTGCCTTATTTCTGACAACTACTCCTCTTTCATCCCTTTTGTTTTTGTATACCCATTTTGTTCCAATCACCTTTGCTCCATGAGGTAGATCTACTAGAATCCATACCTGTTGCAGCCTAAACTGTAACAACTCCTCTTGCATAGCTTCAACCCAACTGTCATCTTTTAGAGCTTTAGAAATCTTTTTAGGTTCCTCTAGAGATAAGAAGCGGGCAAACAAACAATGCTGTTGATCTTTGTGATTGTTCCTTTGCTGCTTTTAAACATAACTTACAAGTATATGTGCTCCTGAATGTTGCTGCACTCTGCTTCTAGTTTGTACAGATGACTTAGGATCACCCAGTATTTGACTTTGTGGGTGAATGTTGTGTATCCTAAGAGTAGGAATGGGACTAACAGCTACTTTTGTTGGAAAGTTGTTGAAATCATAGACCATACCCTCGTCATCATAAGAAGCCTCATCAAAAATCCTTTTTTGAGGCTTGTTAAAGATTATGAGCTCTGGCATATCTGAATCATCTTGATCAGCATGTTGAGTATTAACTGGACCACTACCAGAATTAACTGAGATAATACTGGTAGCTTTGTTCTTAGGTACTTCACTTAAATGCTTTGGAGCAAGTTCATCCAATTCTCTTCTAAAAGCTATAATTTTAGGAGTATCTTCTGAAATGCCAGTAGAATAAGCCTCCTTCTCTTGTGTTTTAAGGTTTTGAAGCTATGTGAAAAACTCCTCTGCCTTTGAATAAGTAGAAGACTTCCTTGGTCTAACTTGCCTGACTACTGTAGGCACAACAATAAGCTCCTCAGCCTCAGCTTCTTCCTCAGAAGCATTTGCATTAAGAGTTTGTAGTGTACTCTATATAAAGCATTAGTAGCAAGATAAACACATTACATATCCATTTCCAGGTTGTAAAACAAATAAACTAATTCTCCCTTTCTCTCTTACACAGCCCATGGCTACATAAACTCAATAATAAACAATCCATTGCTTGATTTTATTTCACCATATTAGTGTTTACATTATAATATTAAGAGTATTCTGAGAGAATTGAAGGGGTTGGTTAAGCTTTGAAAGGGTTTTAACAAGATATTGCAAGATTAGGGTTTCTTGGGGAAATTAGGGTTTTCATTCTATATTTTCAAGCCAAGAGTGTTAATCACAAGGGTGTGATTGTTATTCTCTTCTCTACTCATCCAAGCAAGGTTATAATGAAGCTTAATCATTTCATAGCTAAGATGTATTATGTGTTCATCTGTTTTATTTTGACTAATCACCATCTAGGATACTTTTGAATATGTAAAATGGATATTTACTTATGATTAATGTTTTATGAACTTATTTTCATGTCACATGGATGCTAATATGATGTTAAAAGGGATGTATAAGTGTTTTATCATGTTGGTTAATATATTGAAACATGTATAGTGCAAATTAGGGTTTTTTATGTTATCTTAATAAGTGCATGAAAATGATGTAAATAACATGTTAAAATTGTTATCTTGGGGCTCACATGGCAAAAGTATGATATAATGGACTTTATATATGTACTAACATAAGATATAAATTTTTGGCTGTGATGTAGTTTAATAAGGTGTTGAATCTAAATGGTATTAAAATCAAGCTTAAAACATGTCTAAATCACAAAACCTCAAACTCTGTTTGGTCCGAATTTCTTAACAGCCATTTTATGTTTTATAAATATATGTACATTAATGAGGATTTCAAAAATGACAAGAAACTCGAAAATCCGAATTTATATCGAAGAAGATCGCTAGAATTTTACGAGTTTACGACGCTAAATACTTTATAAAACAAATTTTATAAAAAGTTACTATTCATGGCAGAAACTTATACTTTGTAAACATCAATAATATGATAAAACTTTCAATTACGAGAACGTGTTCGAAAGAATCGCTAAAAACGGAGCTATAACGAATAAGATACGACAAAAACGGGTTTTACGTTAATTAAAAGTATAAAAACGATTATATAGCTGTTATGAACAGTAAAAACACTATTCATCACAGAATCTCAAAAACCTAAAAATATGATTTTATGATCACTCGTCTTAATACGAAAGCGTGGGCGTAAGAAACGCGAGAAACGGGCTTAAAACGACAAAGTTATGTCATTTTTGCTAAAGGCGTAATTATAAACGTTTTTACTTTATAAATACGATTTCACGTAAACGATTAGATGGTGATATAGCTATATAGATTATATATGTTATTAGTTATCGAAGTGCTATATTACTAGGGAATTTCATAATGAGGCTTCTTCGGATGGCGTATTGACGAGTTGTTGGATTTACGATTTAAAGTGTCCTAACTCTGTATGTCATGTCTATGTCCTCTTAAATTATGATAGGCCCGACGTTAGTACGATGATATACCTATATAGGTTTATTTATAGTTGGTGTTAGAAAGTACTTGATTACTGATTCGACCTATATTAACTAGGTTGCATTCGGGCGTTAGCGTTGATGCGTTTTTTTCTTGGGATATTTTTTGTTAGGAGTGTACTCACTCAGGGTGAGTTATAGCCCCATGTTTTTCCAATTTTTAAAATTATAAGTGTTGGGGGTGATGCGTAGAGAAACTGATGCATGATTTTTTAAAATCTATTATACAAATTGGATGCAAGTGTTTTTTCATGATTACGTAGTTGCCCTAAGTGCGATAATCCCCCCAAACTTTTTTTTTATGGGCCCATGAATCATGAACTGTCAATTATTGGAATGTGAGCGCGAATGATTATAGATAGATCTATTTGGGATTGACCCCCCGTTTGGGTGACTAGCTATCACTTAAACGAACGTATATCATGTAGGATACTGTAGATGTTAGGGTTGTTTTTCGTTTTTTTTTTTTTTCCATTTTTCAACATCATCAGGGCAATGTAGGCAATATTTCTATATTGTATTCAATTATGTCGAGCTTCGGTGTCTGAGCTTAGGCAAACGTATATTTGCATTTTGTGATGTCTGCATTGTTGAATTATCCAATGGGGAAGTCTTGCGGTCCTTGATATTCATTCTACGATAAACCTATGGAAATCTACCATCTTTATGTGAGTTTTTAAACTGCAATGTTTTTCAGGAGATCATTAGCACTAGGTGCGAAGGATACATTGGTGGTTATATTTTGAACGTCATGCATTAAGATTTAAGTAGCATTCATTTTGTTTATATGTTATGGGCTGGAAATCTTTGTATAATAACAAAGTAACAAGTTAATGCTTCGGGATTTTGAGAACACATACTTATTTAAATCCAATGTATCTAAGTTTTTAAAAATCACCTTTTTGGCTCGTTTTTATATTATCTTGTGTTATTGATCTGAGAAGTAACACGCCCACGGACCCTTATTCCGCTGTTGACCAATTTGGGGTGTTACAGAATTGGTATCAAGAGCAGGTTATATGAGAAAACAGGTCAAAAGTTTTAGTTAGGACTATAACCGTTTTCAAACATTGCATTCATACAAAGGGGTTTTCACGGGACATACATACACTAATTGTGCATTAGTCGGTTAGGCTAGATGCATGCATGATCAAAATTCATGATTGATATACATGTTATGATATAAATGTATATTACTATAAGAGTCTTATATTAAATACTTATATAAGCTAATTTTGATTTCATATCTTATTAGGTCAGATTCTGAGCCAATTCTAAAGTTACATACAATCAGTTACCCTTTCCAGTTGATGGAACGATTCAGAATTGGTTCACCAGGTATCGATGGAACCACCACATCATGCCGAAGACCCATATGCTAACATAATGCTGCTTTGAGGTTCCCCATGTCTGACCTAATACTGGCCCTGAGGTTCCACCATCCACCTTGACTACATACCTGGACCCGAGGATCTACAGTCACCTCCCCCAATGGACCTTTGTTCTGAGCGATGTAACCTGAGTCTTGCCTTTGGGAGGATGAGATACTCCCGGCCGAGGAGCAGCCACTACCTACTGCTGCTGCGTCACCCACTGTAGATTCACCAGGATATGTTCTTGAGTCTTATCCGGAGGAGGAGCCGGAGGAGGACGATGAGGATCTCGAAGAGGATCTAGCTGACTCCCCTGCTGATACGGTATGATGATGATGTTAAGGATTGAGGTAGGACGAGGATGAGGAGGAGGGGAGCCACCATTACCTATACCATCACCACCACCCAATAGCCCTACTCATATCGAAGTTCCTGAGAGTTGTTTACCGCTTCGGAAGAGGCTGCGTTTTGCTGCTCCCACCCCTAATCATGAGGTCGGGGAGAGTTCAGCAGCCGGTGCTGCTAGGCAGGATGGACCTGCCGTAGCGAGGGAAGACCCTTATTCCGTAGCAAGGGGAGACCTTTATGGATTTGTCGATAGGGTAGATGTCGCTCCCGGACGTCCGATGTCTAGGGAGTTAGACTATGGCATTACAGATACATGGGATGATCTGGTAGGAGCCATCGAGGAGATTGCACCGACCACCCTAGAGGGGGTCAATCAGAGGGTTACCAATCTTTCTACCACTGTTGAGCAGGAGACTACCATCATGTATGGTATGATGGAGGATGCTCAAGATGACCGGTCTCTACTAAGAGCCCGAGTCAAACTGTTGTATAGGGATAGGCCTGTTCATCGTCGTTTAGCAGTAATGATAGAGAGAGAGGCTAGGATGGCTCGTGAGGCTTGGGGACTATCCATGGACGCTAGCGACTATGCACGTTCAGATGTTATGTCATTACGTACTACGATAGTGGGGCAGCGTGCATTGATTTCAGAGTTACAGTCAGCAGATCACAGGAGACAGGGGGTGATTAAAGAGTTGTTGGCAGCAGACCACCAGAGGCAGGTCCAGTTGACTAAGGCATTAAAGTTGCTGAAAGGACTACAGACTCAGATGGCCGAGTTTCAGAGGCAGCATGGACCCGCAAAAGGCCCGGCACAGCCTGATGCACCAAGGGAGGCTGGTAGCAGTTCCTAGATTTGGTTATGTTATAGCTATGCTATGCAACCTGTTAAGTATTATGGGTTATTCCCAGCTAGCAGATTGTATAGATCTTTTGTTTTGTTTAGCTACCTAGTATAGGTCTTTTGTTCAGGTTTTATCTATCTTGTACAGCATACTAAGTGTTACGGGTATATCCCGACTAGTATAGCTTTAGGTTGTTTCTTTTGTCTTGTAACCTAAGTGTAGTAATCATTTTGTATCTGAACCGAACATGTATGTTTTTCCAAGTTATATATGAAATGGACGGATTATGTTATCTATGAAATCGAATTTATTATAAAGGAATGTCGATTTGGTTATACCATGGTTAATTTCAATAACAGTTGTACATTTCACTGTGAGATGTGATCTCGTTTTATTTAATGTGTATATGTTATGTCATAGTTATGATTTTATGAAATCTAACGGGTATTATGTTTTCTTGTGATTTAAAGAAAATGGCACCAAAGAGAAGGACCACGAGGTTAAACCCAGATGCAACACCAACACCAGTCACAAACACTCATACCACTACATCTGTCACCAATGCCCAAATTCAGGCAATGATTAACGAAGGCGTTACTGCTGCACTGGCAGCACGTGATGCAACCAGGAATGGCGATGATAGCCATACTTCAGGAATGGGTGCTAGAAGGCCTATGCAAGTTGCTCGTGAATGCACCTACCCGAACTTCCTAAAATGCCAACCCTTGAACTTTAAGGGCACTAAGGGAGTTGTTGGACTTACTCAGTGGTTCGAAAAGATGGAGTTTGTTTACAGCATAAGCAACTGTACAGTAGCATGCCAGGTCAAATTTGCTACGTGTACCCTGCAAGGAAATGCTCTTACATGGTGGAACTCCCATGTTAAGACCACTACTCCTGAAGCTGCCCATGCAATGCCATGGAGGACACTGAAAAAGATGATGACAGACAAATACTGCCCAAGGGGCGAAATTAAGAAACTGGAGTTCGAAATGTGGAATTTGAAGGTAAAGGGTAACGATGTGGTAACCTATAGCCAACGTTTCCAAGAACTGGCACTAATGTGCGATCGGATGTTTCCGGAAGAAATAGACCAAGTTGAGAAATATGTCGGTGGCTTGCCCGACACGATCCATGGCAGTGTGATGGCGACTAAGCCAAAAACTATGCAGGATGCCATTGAGTTCGCCACTGAACTCATGGACAAAAAGATCAACACTTGGGCTGAACGTCAGGCTGACAACAAAAGAAAGTCTGATGACACTGCCAGGAACAACCAGAATCAGCAACCAAACAAGAGACAAAACACTGGAAGAGCTTATGCCGCAGGAAATGGTGATAGGAAACCATACGGAGGGCCTAAACCTCTGTGTTCCAAATGTAACTATCACCATGAGGGTCCTTGTGCTCCCAAATGCAGCAAGTGCAACCGATTTGGTCATTTAGGTCGTGACTGCAGGAGTCCCCCAAATGTCAACACTGGGGCTAATCAGAGGGCTTGTTTTGAATGTGGTGCTCAAGGGCATTTCAAGAAGGATTGCCCAAAATTGAAGAACAACAACAACCGGGGTAATCAGGCTGGAAATGCCAAGGCTCAGGCAAAGGTGTATGCCGTGGGCAATGCAGGGGCAAACCCGGACAACAATGTCGTCACGGGTACGTTTCTCCTAAACAACCGATATGCATCTATTTTATTTGATACCGGTGCCGATAGGAGTTTTGTATCTACTGCATTTAGCTCTCGAATTGTTATCACTCCGACTGCATTAGATCATGATTATAATGTCGAACTAGCCGACGGGCGAATAGTTGGGTTAAACACTATTATCCGGGGTTGTACGTTAAACCTCTTAAATCATCCTTTCAACATAGACCTAATGCCCGTAGAACTAGGTAGTTTTGACGTGATAATTGGTATGGATTGGTTGGCAAAGTACCATGCCGTTATTGTCTGTGCGGAAAAGATCGTTCGTATTCCTTTTGGAGACGAAATTTTAATCGTTCGAGGTGACGGAAGCAGCAATAAACACGGGACCCGATTAAACATCATCTCGTAGATCAACACTTGGGCTGAACGTCAGGCTGACAACAAAAGAAAGTCTGATGACACCGCCAGGAACAACCAGAATCAGCAACCAAACAAGAGACAAAACACTAGAAGAGCTTATGCCGCAGAAAATGGTGACAGGAGACCATACGGAGGGCCTAGACCTCTATGTTCCAAATGTAACTATCACCATGATGGTCCTTGTGCTCCCAAATGCCACAAGTGCAACCGATTTGGTTATGTATCTCGTGACTGCAGGAGTCCCCCAAATGTCAACACTAGGGCTAATCAGAGGGCTTGTTTTGAATGTGGTGCTCAGGGGCATTTCAAGAAGGATTGCCCAAAATGAAAGAATAACAACAACCAGGGTAATCAGGCTGGAAATGCCAAGGCTCAGGCAAAGGTGTATGCCATGGGCAATGCAGGGGCAAACTCGGAAAACAATGTCGTTACGGGTAAGTTTCTCCTAAACAACCGATATGCATCTATTTTATTTAATACCGATGCCGATAGGAGTTTTGTATCTACTGCATTTAGCTCTCGAATTGTTATCACTCCAACTGCATTAGATCATGATTATAATGTCGAACTAGCCGACGGGCGAATTTTTTGGTTAAACACTATTATCCGGGGTTGTACGTTAAACTTCTTAAATCATCCTTTAACCATAGACCTAATACCCGTAGAACTAGGTAGTTTTGACGTAATAATTGGTATGGATTGGTTGGCAAAGTACCATGCCGTTATTGTCTGTGAGGAAAAGATCGTTCGTATTCCTTTTGGAGACGAAATTTTAATCGTTCAAGGTGACAGAAGCAGCAATAAACACGGGACCCGATTAAACATCATCTCATGTACTAAGGCTCAAGAGAAACGACTTCTTAGCAACTATCACCGCAACCAAAGACGAAGACAAGTCAAAGGAGAAACGACTTGAAGATGTGCCAGTTGTTCAAGAATTTCCTGAAGTTTTTCCTGAGGACTTGCC
Source organism: Tanacetum coccineum (assembly GCA_026074375.1). Lineage (NCBI taxonomy): Eukaryota > Viridiplantae > Streptophyta > Magnoliopsida > Asterales > Asteraceae > Tanacetum > Tanacetum coccineum. Next base: position 35,976 of record BQNB010023088.1, on the reverse strand, counting down.
GGGTATACCACCCACTCGACAAGTGGAGTTTCGAATCGATTTGGTACCTGGTGCGACACCCGTAGCACGGGCACCATATAGGTTAGCACCGTCCGAAATGAAGGAGCTAGCGGAGCAACTATAGGAACTTACGGACAAAGGCTTCATAAGACCAAGTTCCTCACCCTAGGGAGCTCCGGTTCTGTTTATAAAGAAGAAAGATGGGTCTTTCCGGATGTGCATCGATCTCTGGGAATTGAACCAAACTGACAGTGAGAACGCCTACCCACTCCCAAGGATTTGCAAAATATAAAATAAAATTTTGATGACCCTATTCGTCCAGCTGCAAGGGTTGAGTATTTATATCAATATCGATCTGAGGTCAACGGATATAACCAGTTGAGGCGTTCCCGAGATGAAGACCATTCCCAAGACTGTCATTCAGGACTCGATACGGTCACTATTGAATTTCCAAGTCATATCTTTTGGTTGACTAACGCCACCGGCCGTGTTCATGGATCTTATGAACCGGGTGTGTAAACCATATCTGGACAAGTTTGTGATTGTCTTCATCGATGACATTTTGATCTACTCCAAAAGTAAGAAGGAACATGAAGAACACCTTAGGCAGATCTTGAAATTGCTTAAGAAGGAAGAATTGTATGCCAAGTTCTCCAAGTGTGAATTCTGGATTTCCAGGGTACAATTCCTCGGTCACGTGATTGACTGTCGAGGTATTCACGTTGACCCTGCCAGATTGGTTTCTATCAAGATTGGGCGTTCCAAAACAACAACAGAGGGATTCGCCAATTTTTGGGCCTTGCCGGCTATCTATAGAAGATTCATCGTAAGGGTTTTCAAAGATCCCAAGACAATGGACCAAACTAACCCAGAAAAGTTGTCAAGTGTGATTAGGGCGATAAACAAGAAACAGCTTTCAAATGTTGAAGCAGAAGCTGTGCAGTGCAACCCTAATCTGGCTTAACTGAGGGAATGCGAAGATTTCATCGCATACTGCGATGCTTCAAAGAAGGGTTTGGGCGCTGTGTTGATGCAAAGAGAAAAGGTGATTTCTTATGCATCACGCCAGTTAAAAATTCATGAAAAGAACTATACGACTCATGATTTAGAACTTGGGGCAGTAGTGTTCGCTCTAAAGATTTGGAGGCACTATCTGTACGGAACCAAGTGCACGGTGTTCACTGATCACAAAAGTTTACAACACATTCTTGATCAGAAGGAATTAAATATGAGGCAACGTCGCTGGTTAGAGTTGCTGAGTGATTACGATTGCGAAATTCGTTATCACCCAGGGAAGGCGAATGTTGTTGCTGATGCTCTGAGCAGGAAGGAACAAGAACCACTAAGGGTTCGGGCCTTAGTGATGACTATTGGCTTGGATCTTCCTAAACAAATCTTGAAAGCTCAGACTGAAGCACGAAAGCCGGAGAACATCAAGAAGGAGGATGTTGGAGGTATATTGGTTGAGAATTCAAAAGATCCGGAGAAATTTAGAACGGAAAAGTTAGAACCACGTACGGATGGAACTATGTGCTTAAATGGCAGGAGTTGGCTACCATGTTATGGCGACTTAAGGACTGTGATCATGCACGAGTCCCACAAGTCTAAATACTCTATTCATCCGGGTTCTGACAAAATGTACCAGGATATGAAGAAACTATACTGGTGGCCCAATATGAAAGCCAACATCGCCACCTATGTTAGCAAATGTTTGACCTGTGCTAAGGTCAAGGCCGAACATCAGAGACCATCGGGTTTGTTAGTGCAACCCGAGATACCTCAATGGAAGTGGGACAACATCACGATGGATTTTGTCACGAAGCTTCCTAAGTCATCACAAGGTTATGACACTATTTGGGTGATCGTTGACCGACTTACAAAGTCTGCCATTTTTATGCCAATGAGGGAAACTGATCCTATGGATAAACTGGCAAGAATGTACCTAAAGGAGGTAGTCACGAAGCATGGAATACCTGTTTCAATTATCTGTGATCGTGACCCTCGGTTCGCATCAAATTTCTGGAGGTCACTTCAGAAGGCTTTGGGTACAAGTTTGGATATGAGTACTGCATATCATCCGCAAACCGACGGACAAAGCGAGAGAACCATCCAAACTCTCGAGGATATGCTACGTGCTTGCGTAATCGACTTTGGAAATGGTTGGGTTAAACATTTGCCATTAGTCGAGTTTTCATACAATAACAGTTATCATGCTAGCATTAAGGCTGCACCGTTTGAAGCACTTTATGGTCGAAAGTGTCGTTCACCCATGTGTTGGGCCGAGGTTGGACAAGTTCAACTCACTGGTCCAGAATTAGTGCAAGAAACAACGGAGAGGATCATCCAGATTAAACAAAGGATTCAAACCGCTCGCGATCGACAAAAGAGCTACGCTGATTTAAAGCGTAAACCGATGGAGTTTCAAGTTAGAGATAAAGTTATGCTTAAGGTTTCACCTTGGAAAGGGGTCGTACGTTTTGGCAAACGGGGGAAGTTAAACCCTAGATATGTCGGACCTTTTAAGGTGTTGAAAAAGGTTGGAGCCGTTGCTTACAAGCTTGAGCTTCCTCAAGAGCTGAGCAGGGTCCACAATACGTTTCATGTATCCAACTTGAAGAAATGTTATTCTGACGGGTCCATTAGTCGTTTCCGTTGTGATGGACTGCAAGTAGATGAAAAGCTTTTTTTGTTGAAGAGCCTCTAGAAATCATGGGATCGCGGATGTCAAAACAATTGAGGCGAAGCGTGTCCCAATTGGTCAAGGTTTCGATAGATCACTAGTGCGGGGTCCTGAGTTTACGTGGGAACGTGAAGATCAATTCAGGAAGAAATATCCACACCTCTTCACCAAGACTGCACCGTCGTCGAGTGCCGTGTGATAAGCCTTGAGGACAAGGCTCATTTAACGGGGGAAGACTATAACACCTCGTGTTTTAGGTCATTGTACGACATTATGTAATGCACAATTTATTTTTAGGGTTTTACACGTTTGCTTTTATATCGTAATCATTAAGCTAAATCGCGTAAACTAAAAATGGATCTTACATTGTTAAAAGGGCATTAAACAAATTAAATTGTTTACATTCAAGCAAGTGTTTATTGATTATATAAAGGATAAATTATTATTCATTGCACATTTTATTTTTATTTGTTACGTTAAGTGTTTACGTTTCGCGATAAAGTAGTTTAAGCCTTCCCGGAAGCACCGTTAACTTATCTTCGTTCATCAAATACCAAAATTATACCCCATACTTAAAGTTTATTTAAAAACTTCTAGTATTTATCAATTATACATATCTTTCATGCAAGGAATTAAATCATGACTTACCATAGTGCAAGTAATACATTTTATTAATACTATTACTACATTTATACATCAAATTACTCATTTATACATAAGAAAGATTCTAAAGACTTATCCAAGCCCTCCCCTGATATATTTAGTGTTCAATATGTCTAGGGAAGCAAGATATGTACCAAGGAAACTTCACCAATATATCCTTACATTGCATTAGTCATATCATCCCAACTTGAACCATGATAGGCATTTTTCAAGCCTACGTGTTCTTTTCTTATCTTTTCACTAGCCTTGCCTACCTTGCTTACTTGCACTTGACACCAATTATTATCTCAAAAATATTTCCAACTAGTATTTATATGCATGCATGTGTGAGCCAAGGACTCACACTCTTCATTTCATTACACAAAAATCACAAAAACTCTCTTCCTCTTTCTCTCATAACCCACGGCATCAAACCCTCTCCAAACCAAATCCATAGCTTGATTTTCTATCATTATACAAGCATACACACATCATATCTAAGGTATTCTAAGATTGTTTCAAGAGTTGGTTATCCATTTGCACAAGAAGGAATCGAGAAAAGAATGAAGAGGGTTTTATCGGGAAAAATTAGGGTTTCATTCTAATTTTTCAAGCCAAGAAGTTTAAATCACAAGGGTGTGATTGGTTTTCTTTTCTCTACTCATCCACACAAGGTTATATATAAAGCTTAATCATTTCATAACTAAGATTTTATGTGTTCATATGTTATATTTAGCTAAATCACCATTTAGGGTACTTTTGAATATGTAAAATGAATATTTACTTATGATCATTGTTTTGTACACTTATTTACATGTCATATGGATGATAATATTATGTTAAAAGGAATGTATAAGTGTTTTAACATGTTGGTTAAGTATAAACATGTTTAAGTGCAAATTAGGGTTTCTAAAAGTCAACTTATGAGTTACAAGTGAAAATGGTAAAATAACATGTTAATCTTGTTATCTTGGACTCACATGATACAAAACATGGACTACTGGACTAATATATGTAAGACATAAGATATTAAGGGTACTAGTGGGTTGTAACAAAAGTGGTAAAGCTAAAAAGTCCTATAAAACAAGTTTAACACATTTTGGGAAAAAATTATTCTTAGGGGCTGTTTGTAATTCGAAAATTTAAATATTATGTTTTATGATTTTATAAAATACTACATGTCACAAAGGATCGAGGGGTTCATAAAGAACTCGAGAAAACCGATTAATAAAGAAGGAAGATACGCTTTTTAACAAGTTTTCGATAGTTAATCCTTTTATTAAAACTATTTTTTTATATATAAAGTACAATTCCACTACAGAATCTTATACTTTATAACATCATTATAGGATTAAAACTTTCAATTACGAGAAACTTGTCCGAAAAGAATTGTTTTTTTTCCTAAAAACTGGAGCTATAACGATAAGATATTACGTTAATTAAAAGTATAAAAACGTTATATAGTGTTATGAACAGTAAAAACACTATTTATACAGAATTAAAAACATCAAAAATGTGTTTTTATGTCCTCATCTTAATTTTTACAAAAAAAGTGTGGGCGTAAGAAAGCGAGAAACATGCTAAAACGGACAAAAGTTATGTCATTTTACTAAAGTGTAAGTATAAACGTTTGTACTTTATAATGACGATTACCACTTAAAAAGATAGATGGTGATATAGCTTATATATATATAATTTAATATATATATATATATATATATTTATATTATATATTTATAGATAATTTATTTATAATATATTATATATATATATATATGTCTTTTAGTTATCGAAGTGCTATTTAACTAGGCGAAATTTCATAATGAGGCTTCTTCGGTTGGCGTATTGTCGAGTTGTTGGATTTACGATTTATAGTGTCCCACTTCCTCGTCGTCATGTCATGACCTTTCAATTATGATAGCCGAACGATAGTACGATGATAACTATATAGGGATTATATACGGTTGTTGTTAGACAAAGTACTTGAATTACTGATTCGCCTATAATATCTAGGTTGCATTCGGCGTTAGAGTGACGGCGTTTTTACTTGGATATTTTTTATCAGTTACTCATCAGGTGAGTCATAGCCCCAGTTTTACAATTATTTAATTACAGTTTTTGGGGTGAGTACATATGCATGTTTTACAATTGACGCAAGTGTACTTTTATCATGATTACGTTTTGCCTAAGTAGCGATAACCCACTATCGCCCATGAATCATGAACTGTCAATTACTAGAATGCAGGGTTCTAAATAGCGGCGCCGTAGCGCGCTATAGCGGCGCTATAGCGCGAGGCGTGGCCTCCACGTTACGAAACAGGCCAAGGCGTCATCTTGAGGCGTGGCGTGCAATAAGGCGCCATATAGCGCGCTATAGCGTGAGTTTTTTTGAAGCTTTATAAAATTTCATGGATTTGAGCTTATTTACAAGTATTTATGCTTTGGGTTGTATGAGATTCGGTCTTAGTAACCCGTTACTCAATTTATTCCTAGTAGCTAACTAATATTGAACCACTATATAAATATTTTTTACGCCTTGATGTACACGCCTTAAAAACGCTTGACGCAACGACGTCTCTGATAAAGATGAGGCTTGGCTATGCCGCGTGCTCGCTTCACTGCTATTTTTATAAACCTTGCTTGGATATGTGAGC
>BQNB010023088.1:0-25000 GCA_026074375.1 Tanacetum coccineum | reverse complement strand
CATTCATTGGCCCCGTGATGATGTTCAACCCGTAACATCCAGTTTCGACATTGCATTGATATACGTTCGTTTCCAGTGATTAGCTAGTCACCCGAAACGGGGAGGTCTATCCAAATAGATCTATCTATTATCATTCCCGGCGGGTCACGTTCCAGCAAGGTTATAATTGCGTGAAGCGTTGGCGTGAGCGGCATAGCTGCCTCAAGCTTTAGTGTTGTTGAGGCGTTGCGTCATAGCGTTTTTAGGCGCGTGACCTCAAGGGCGGTAAAAAATATTTTTAGAGTGTCAATATTTGTTTGCTACTAGGATTAAAAATTGAGTACGGGGTTACTTAAGGACGAGATCTCATACACCCAAAGCATAAATATTGTAAATAAGCTTCAAAGCCTTGATATTTTATAAGCTTCAAAAAACTCACGCTATAGAGCGCTAGTATGGAGCCTTATTGCACGCCAGCCTCAGATGACGCCTTGGCCTGTTCGTAACGTGGAAGCAGGCCACGCCTCGCGCTGATTTATTGCGCCGCCTTTATTGGCGCTACGGGCCGCTATTTAGAACCCTTGCATTTAGTTATTGACAGTTCATGATTCTGATGGGAATAGTGGGTTGTCGCTGTACTTAGCTCAAAAAGTAATCATGATAAAATGTTACACTTGCGTCAATTTGTTAAACATGCATTGTTTTCTCACCCCAAAAACTTGTATTTATTTAATTGTAAAACATGGGGCTATGTACATCACCTTGAGTGAGTAGACTGATACATAAAATTATCCCAAGTAAAAATCGCGTCACGCTAACGCCGAATGCAACCGAGTTTAATATAGGTCGATATCCAGTATTCAAGTTCGTTGTCTAACAACATCTGTATATAATCTATAATAGTTATCATCGTACTATAGTTTCGGGCTATATAATTGTACGAGGTCATGCATGACGTACGAGAGTTAGGACACTTTAAATCGGAATCCAAACAACTCGTTCAAATCCGCCATCCGAAGAAGCCTCATTTATGAAATTCCCTAGTTATATAGCACTTCGTAAACTAATAACATTATATTATATTTTTATATATATATATATATATATCTTATTTTTATATTTGATATATATATTTTATATATTTATATATAATATATATATAATAGCTTACACCATCTATTTTTTTAATGGTTTAAGTGTAATAGTCATTATAAAGTAAAAAACGTTTATACATTACGCCTTTAGTAAATATGACATAACTTTGTCGTTTTAAGCATGTTTCTCGCGTTTCTTACGCCCACACTTTTGTATTAAGATGAGTGATCTAAATCACATTTTTAGGTTTTTGAGATTCTGTGATGAATAGTGTTTTTACTGTTCATAACAGCTATATAATCGTTTTTATAAATAAGCTTAAACAACTTATTAAACTAATAGGGTAAAACGTATACAAATATTAAATGTTGTGAAGCTATAACGAAAAAGACCCCAGGGCACGTTGGTTAGAGGTGTGTGGTGTTGTGTTGCTATAAAGGTTGAGGATGTTGAGGTCGGGGGTTCGAGCCTTGCTCACCCCCGATTTCCATCTTCCTTTTTTTGAAATCATACAAAAACAAAGTTTTCGAGTTCTTTATGACCCCTCGATCCTTGTAACATGTAGTATTTTATAAAAGTATAAAATATATATGTAATTTTTCGAATACAAACAGCCCCCTAAGATAAATTTCTCAAAAAGAGTTTAAAACTTGTTTTTAGAACTTTTTAGCTTTACCACTTTGTTACAAATCCATTAGAAACCTTAATATCTTATGTCTTACATATATTAGGTCCATTAGGTCATGTTTTGTCCAAGAGTTCAAGATAACAAGTGTTCTAATCTCACTTTTAATCAAAACCTATTAAAGAAACCCTAAATGGTGATTTAGTTAAATAAAACATACGAACACATAAAATCATAAGTATGAATACATAAAGAGTCTTAGATAACCTTAATGATATGTAGTATGATGACCAACACAATCCAAACCCTTGTTTGGATCACAAATCCAAGCTTGCAAGTATGAAAACCCTAGATTAGGTTTAAAACCCTAATCTTCCATTTTTTGCTTCAACACTTGTAAATGGTTAACCAATGCTTGCAAACACCTTAGAAGGTCTTAGGAATGACGTGTGTATGTTTGTATAATTGGTAGAAAAATTTGTATGGATTGTGTAAAAGGGTGTTTTTGAGCCGTGGCCTATCAAGAGTAAAATTTCTTTCTTTTCTTGATTCCTTCCTTGCAAATGGTGAACCAAACCTTGGAACCACCTTAGAATACCTTAAGTATGATGTGAGTATGCTTGTATAATGATAGAAAATCAAGCAATGGATTACCCAAAATAACTATTTTGAGCCTTGGTAATAGAAGACAAAAGAAGATTTTGTGATTTTTGTTTAAGTGTTTATGAAATGAAATAGTGCATGCATGCTATTTATAATTGAAAAAAATCGAATTAACCTAACATGGTCACTTTCTGAAACCCTGCACAAGGTTAATTATCAAGTGGTTCATGTGTACAGAGTAGGTTCCCATGATCTATTCTTAACCTAAGATATTTTGAGCAATTATGATATTCTTGGTCCTAGCCTAGAACATTCGCCACAAACTCACCAAATGTTTATGTTATATTGATTATGTGGGAATTGGGTATAATCGTGGGTATTCGTTTAAGCGTAGTTAGGTTTTGGTGCTTCCGGGAATGCCGAAACACGTTTTATCGCGAAACGAAGCCATTTTACGCCGTAGACAAAAAAAATAAAGAATTGAACAATGTTTATTAATTATCCTCATAACAATCATATACACTTGCTTGATGTAAACATTTAAATCGTTTAATGCCTGTTTTACATTGAATGAATCCATTTTTTAGTTTTAACGCGATTTAACTTAACGTTTACGATTTAAGAGCAAACGCGTAAAACCCTAAAAATAAATTGTGAATTACATAATGTCATACAATGACCTAAAACATGAGGGTGTTATATACTGTATAAGTTACATTATGCCAAAATTCCTCATTATCATGGATCATTAATCACATTCGGTGAACATTGAATAATTGTGATAGATCTATCGGGATTGACGAAATCCTGTTTGTGTTAAGCCTGATAGTTACGAAATGACGAATACGGAACCAACCAAACACAGGCACTCTAATTTGAATTTTCATAGGTATACTGCATATTACCTACACGCGAGGCACATTATCTCTATATATATAACAACATCATTTTGGGTAAAAATATAACACAAATCAGTTTGGTGCCATGAGCTTAGACCAGACATACTATACAAGACATTAACCAAATAGAACCAAACAAACATAATGCATAATCAACGGTTTACTATGATAATTGCATCTTTGCAATTATTACAAAATAACGGGTATATAATAACGTGACCCCAAGATCATAACTATAACATTTTCATAATAATTGTGTATTTAGTACAAGTTATGACACATAACTTGTATTCAAACTGTATATCAAATCTATGAATTTCACTCCACCTTTTGTGGACTATTAGCATGTTTATCTCAGGTTAATCGAGCATATATTGGCACGGAGTTGGCATTACATGAAATGCAACACTTGTTATCCATTCAATTGTATGTAACACAGATTTTCTGGGCCCCATGCCTTTGTAAAACACTGATTTGAAAATAATGATACAATCTTTTGAATAAAACGTCTCCTTTGGGTCCGTTTCTCTGATATATTGTTTGGTATCCATGAAGTAATACCCCAGAATAGCTTCCACTGCTAGATTGTAAAATGGGGGTGTTACAACACGTCGTGGAAACAGAGACCCAGATTGCTACTCATAAGAGAGAGGACATTGCTAGAGACATTAGAGAGGCTAGGAATATCAACTGACTTAAAGGGCGTCGAGATGCTAGGGTAAGAGATAGATAGGTCATGTCCTTGTAGGTATATTGTAGTCTACCAAGCATTGAGAATACTCTGTTTGTAGGTAAACTTTGGATGTGACGCTGGTATATGTATTTTTCTTAAAAAACAATGTACTAATTATTGAATCTATTGATGTTGGTCTTTATTATCTACACATTGTGTGTTGATTATTTACAGCGTGTTGACTCTCTTATATCTCTGCGTGTTGTGATCTTATTATATATTAAATCTATTACATGACGTGGTTATGATTGTATGAAATCTCATGTATGTTGTATTTCTTATGATTTTGAAGAATCATGGCAGTCACAATACAAGGAATGACTAGTGATGCCATTGAAGAATTGATAGCCCAACGCGTGGCTGATGCGTTGGAAACTTACGAGACTAACTGGAACACCAGAAATGGTAAAAAAAATGATAATGGAAATTGGAGTGGAAGCCACACGGATCAAGGGAGTGGGAGTAAGAGAACCGTGCACACTACTCGAGGGTGCACATACAAGGAATTCCTCAATTGTCAACCTCTTTAACTCAAGGGTACTAAAGGGGCTGTGGGATTAGCCCGATGGTTTGAGAAAATAAAATATGTATTCCATATCAGTAACGTATTGTGGAGTGTCAAGTGAAGTATGCCACTTGTACCTTGTTGAATGGTGCTCTAACATGGTGGAACTCCCATGTTAGGACTGTTGGCCATGATGCAGCCTATGAGATGCCATGGAAGGATTTGATGAAGATGCTGACTAAAGTTTATTGCCCAAGGAATGAAATTCAGAAACTAGAGGGTGAGTTGTGGAATCTGACAATGAAGGCTACCTGATGTTGCGGGTTATATGCAACATTTTCAAGAGTTGTCCTTGTTGTGCCTAAAGATGGTTCCCGATGAGGAAGAAAAAGTTGAAAGGTATATTTGGGGTCTTCCTGATAGCATTCAAGTCAATGTGACCTCTGTAGGACCGGTAAGATTGTAAGATGTTGTCAAGTTGGCAAACAGCTTAATGGATCATAAAGTTTGTGCTTATGCTGCGAGGCAGATGGAGAACAAGAGAAGGCTAGAGAATAATCCAAAAGATAACTATGCACAGCAACCACCCTATAAAAGGCAAAACGTAGCAAGGCCTCACTAATGGTGTCCTGGTGAAAAAAGTGGTTATTCAGTAAACTACCTCTATGAACCGATTAAATTCTCATAACGGGCCCAGTGCTCTAAACAGTGCGCAGATTGCAAGAAAGGTTGTCATACTGACCCGGGATAGCAGGAGTCCCACTCCTACATCAGATCAAAGTAGCCCCGAGGCAAATCAAATAACCACGCAATGCTTTAATGTGGGAAACAAGGGGACTACTGTAGTGAATGCCCAAAGATAAAGAACCAGAATCATGGGAATGCCATCCGAGTGTGAAGAATCAGAAGGGTTTAAGCTTTAGGACACGGAGAACAACAACCAACCAAGACTCGAATGTTGTTATACGAGTATGTTACTCACAATTACTGTTATGGCATTCTATCTTATATGATATTGTGTCAGGTAGGAGTATTTCTTGTCAACTGCCTTTATGTTCCTAAATTAATCCTATTGCCCATCTGCATTAGACCCTAATAAGTATGATGTTGAGTTTTACTAATGGAAAAATAAAAAGAGGTTGACACTCATTTTTCGAGGTTATACTTTAAACTTGGTACTCATCTGTTCAACATTGATTGATGAATATATCATGCTGGGCTAGAGTTTTTGTGTCAAAGTATCATAGATGTATCGATTGTGATGAGAAGATTGTTGTATATTCCTATTGCATGAAACATTAATTCTTCGAGGTGATAGGAGTGACGTAAGGACAAGTCCCAGATTAAATATCATATCGTGAACCAAGACCTAAAAAATATTTTCCAGAAATGATGTCATGTATTTTTGGCATCACATCACTGAGAAAGAAGAACTAAAGGACAAGTCGAAGAGAAGCGACTTTGAGGATGTACCTTACTATGCGGGATTTTCCAATAAAGTCTTATCCCGAAGACTTGTCCTGACTCCCACCGAACCATGACAAGTGGATTATCAGATTGCTGGACCAGTGTTGCACTGGTAGCATTAGCGCTATAGACTAGCTCCTTCAGAATGAAGATTGACCTAACCAACTGCAAGAGCTTTCTGACAAGGGATTTATAAGACCAAGTTCCCTACCTTGGGAGTAGCCTCCGTTTGGTCGTAAGAGAAGGATGGATCATGATTACATCAAATAACGTCTATATTATAGCAATCATTTATTCCTATGTAATTAACACTTTTTGTATAATATATTGCAAATAATTTTTTAATTAATCATTCATATTTGAGAATTGCATAATTATGGAGTACTTGTTAAGACGACTAAACGCACGCATTATGGAGCTTAAACAAGATATTATGAAGATTATTGTTCTGATAACCAATTACGCCTATCCATTACGCAGATACGGTGTTTTGTGCCAGCAACACCAATGACCACCGAAGGAAACAAGATCCAATAGCGCCGTATCCAGGAAAGGCAATACACCGTAATCAAGCTATATGGGAATAAAATATTCGTACATATTATCAAACCGTGGTCCCTACGTCCAAGTAACCACCCCAATACGCCATATCTAAGACAATTGAAACGCCTTATCAAACCGACTCCAGAACAGACCCTATAAAATAGAAAACTCAAAAATGATTTAGTGTGCTAAATCATATTCTCGATAACTAAGTCCACAATTCAATTTTTAGAGAGAAAAAGATTAATAAGAGTTCGAGCAACGCGATTTAATTCCATAGAACAACTGTAATTTTTTATATTTTTGTAATCTTCAATTTTGGAATCATTCGTTAATTCGTTAGTTTACTTGGCTATATCATTGCTTTGTATTAATAAACATTTGAAGGATAAACCTTTTGGGTATATTCAATTGTGGGTAAAGTCCTCTATGAAGCTAGGGTTTAAACAAATCACCATTTGTAAATGACTTGTTATGGACTACAATGTATGAATTACCATTGAAGGCATAGTGGGTAAAGTCTCTAATGACTAGGAGTTTAACAAGATCACCATTGCCTTAATCCCTAAGATAGATTATAATTAGCAAATAACGATACTTTATGCGGATACGTTTAATTATGACAGGATTCTACGCGTCTAGGTCTTAGGAAGAAGTAATGCCTAAGTCTTAAGAATGATATGCCGCCGTGAGCTACGTAATCATTGCACTAATAAACAAAGCAACATTCTGATTGGATTAAAATTGTTAATACATTTTTCTTATATCTGTATAGCTAGGAGCGCAGTCCTTTTTATCTTCCTGTTAATTTGCTTTGCATGTGAATTAAGTGTCTTGAATTGATTTTAGTCACCACCAAACCCGTGCCAGTCTCTCAGACTGAGAACCCCCTTATCTATTAGATTAAGGATTAACATAGGTTTAGCATAGATTAGACTAACTTAGATTATAAAAACCAAAGTATTAATAAATTGAAAGTGTTCCTCGCTCTTAGTGATCGACACCCTACTTACCACGAAACTCTCACCGACCGGGTACACTGTCCGTTAAAGTGTTGTTTTTGGTTAAGTCGGCAAAATATAAAGACGTATTCAGTAAAACGAATACGGCGTATTGATCTGATAAAGATCATGCGTTTTGATTCCCATACGCCGTATTGATTTTTATCCATATGATGTATTGACTAGACAGATCTTTATATGGATTATTCATTTATAAATACGCCGTATCCACCCTCAGAATAGAATGTTTAAAAATTTATAAACTCTGTACTTTTCTCGTTAATTTTGCAAATATGGCACATCTACCACCTCGTGATCATAGACACTTATGGCTTCGTTATCAGGTGAAGGGATACACTGAGGAGATAGTGCATGATTTTGAGCAAAGGCTTGAGACAATATTCGGGAGGCAGGTTAACCGAGTGCATACATTAGATTTTGAGGGGTTGACTTCGGATATGAGGCAGGATTTGGCCGAGAGACTGAGGATGGTATATACTGGGGACGATGGTCAGGAGGTATTTATGAGTCACGCTTGGAGGAGGCTATTTGAGATCCGAGCACCTTTAGTTCAGGAGTTTATACTCGAGTTCTTTAGCACTTGCAGGATAGTTAGTGGGATGGGGATTGATGTTGCTGATACTTTGTGTTTTCGGTTGGGAGGAGCTAGATGTAGTATGACTTGGAGACAGTTTATTCTAGCTCTAGGTTTGCATACTGCCGATGAGATGGCAGAGGACGGATTTGGGGCATACTGGTTAGGGAGTGAGAGAGTGATCCCCGATAAGGGGGATCTTAGTGATTATTGTGTTGAGATTTCTTCTGGCATGGACTTTTTGAGAGGTGCTCCCTCTTATACTTACATTAGAGATCCGGTTCAGAGGTTGTGCCACAGGTTGATCTCATACAACATTTCTAGGAGGGGGCAGGCACTTGAAAAGGTGACTGCCACTGACCTATTCTATCTAAGCGGCATCGATTGAGGTGCAGCTAACGTCCCATATCTATTAGCACAGTACTTTTTCAGGCACGTTGAAGGGAGGAAGAGCGGTGCCAGGTTATCTGGAGGACATTTTATTAGGCGTCTTGCTCATCACTTTGGTCTGGTTAGTGATGATGGGTTGAGAGGATTATCCGTTGTGACCCGTAAGATACAGTTGATTGACATGGGTGAGCTTGTTAAACTTAACATCTATATGGAGATAGGAGATGACTGGGCTTGGGTAGTCCCGGGACCAGAGAGGTAGCCCGATGTTGCGGCTGGTGATCCTAGAGCCGCTGAGGATGCTCCTGTAATCGATGAGGATGCTCAGGCTGATCCAGCACCCGTGCAGGCACCTCAGTTGCCACCACCAGCTATGGGTAGGACTATGCCCCAGAGATTGGGGAGACTTGAGGAGGAGATGCAAGGGTTACGACAGGATGTTAGGAGTTTGTGTGGACTTGTGGAGAGATCGATGACCGATCAGGGTAAGATTCTCATGGGTTTGATTAGCACTGTATGACATAGCTATGTTAGGCTAGCAGATAGACTTATCCAAGCGTTCGATGGGACCTTTCGGGGGAGCTCACCAGCATTATTCAAGAGACGCACCAGACAGAGGACCAAAAGACGCCAGCACCTACGCAGCTCCCCAGCAGCCAGACCCATGATTCCTTTATCCCTTATCTTTTTGTTTCCATCTTTTGTATATTTATTGTTCATATCATGATGTATCTAACTTTAAACAGGTTCCATATTTTTGTGTATATATTATGATGTGACGTTTTGACTTGTTTATGCATGATAGAACAAAGACTGGCAGTAAGTTCAGCACTATAGTTCGTGAGTATGTTACGAAACCATGCAGGCTATCCAAATCAAGAGCAGAATTGAGAAGAGAGCGTGTTTACAAAAGTGTGGAAGCTGAAGAAAAGTCTAACTTAAAGACTTAACTGTAAACAAAAGTGCTTTTCGAGAGACAACCTGGATTGCTATTTATTTTTATAGAGTTTGTCTTCCCAGACATCAATACGGTGTATCCGCTCCATACCATACGGTGTATTGAATGTTTAGACGTTATCAGTACTTTATTTTTATGCACTTTTAAACATTATTGTTAGTTCTGTCAATACGGGGTATTCATGCACATGATACAGCGTATTCAACAGACTGACCCGTATTTAGATACTTTTTACAGGTTTCTTGATACGGCGTATTCCAGTTTATGGATACGGCGTATTGGTTTCCTGGATAGTTTATTTAGCTTATTTAAATTAACCGTAGATACCCGAGATAGTATTTTGCATGTTATTCCTATATTTTGCACAGGACCTCGCTGGAAAGAAATCGACGATGTTGGCGAAGTATCTACAATCTGGAAATCTGGAAGTGTTGGAGTCTTGAAATCTCAAGACGGCTGTTCAACACAATCTTGCTCATAAACTCAACTTGGAGAATCTACCAAGCAAAATATCAGGGGAGTTTCTCATTCTAATTCTTTTAAATTCTTGTTTTTAATGTTTTATCTATACAACGAGGACGTTGTATAATTCAAGTGGGGGATGGGAATTAGAATGTATACTTGTTATATTTTTCACACTAAAATGCTTAAGATATGGTCAAATTAAAAAAAATTCAAGCATACTTTTATGAAATTACTTGATACATAACCTGCACACAATAACCCTTGTTAGATATTGTGAGGATTTAACCTTATTCGTTTCTAAATGTTTACCTAAATTCCACAAAATATAAGTGTGCCGGTGATGTTGTAGACTTTAGAACTTGGCTTGGTATATCTATTCGAGACCACAATAATGAGTACTATGGATTTAGATGGAGTAACTTGTTTAAATTGGTAAAATTCTAGGATTACACCTAAAAAGCCTTTATATGTTGTTTTATTAACTAACTACACTGGTTAGTTAAATCCTCGTATAAACTCTTTGTTTACTCTCATCTTAAGAGTAAGATACCCCTAGAAAAACCAATAGAGCCAATCCTTTAGGAATTACACCAAGTGTTTATTTTGTTACACCTTTACACCTTAGCCTACCCTGTTAGATTAAGTCTATTTATTGGTTGCTAGTCGCTTAAAGTGTAAAGTATGTATTTCCCGAGTCTTGTGTCAATTTTCTATCTTTGGTACGGTTGGGAAGAAATTTACACATTGCAAATGGGAATGTATAAAGTAGTCAAAACTCATGTATTTTTACTACCAACACAATTATTGGTACGTCCGAAGAATGAAGAATTATTGAAGGAATTATCCGGAGCTATTATGATCGTGAAGATGGTGAAATTACACCGAGTTTCGTAGTATAATATAGTGTTAAAAAATATATAAAATAATAAAATAATAAAAAAATTAAAAAACGCAACAAAAAAGAGGAGGAAAGTTTGGAGATAATCGTTTCGCAAAAGCTTAGACTAAAGGAATTATATGAATGATCGATTATTCGTTGATACGTCTTATAAGTCAACGATGTAAAGTATTATATAAAGTGATAGATATCGCCACTTCTCTTGTAAAAGTATGTAAAGTATGGGATGATTGGAAAGTTGACCGTTACGGAACGCCAACTCAGGTTGTTGTTTTTTATCAATGATCAAGACGTTTGTAAATAGTTGTGTTTTAATCATAGTAATGGTCGGGAAAAAGTGTCTAGCAACTTATATCTTGGACCTAGTCTATTTTTTTCATAATTTTTGTTTAACAACAATTTAATTCCCTTTCCTAATCATTAACCATGGGTTTTACGCGAATGAGGATGTGTGCGAGCATGCATGTCTATTCCGTCGTTACGGCCATGTATGCATGTCTCAGCTGCCTTGTTGGTTTATTACTATTGGTGAAAGTTAGAAGATCCCTACCCTATATCATTCTTCATCCTAACCCTTGGTTAAACTCGAATGAGGATATGATCGAACACACATGTCTATTCCGTCGTTACGGCCATGTATGTGTTCTTTAGCTGCCTTGTTGGTGTGGCACTTTTGGTGAAAGATGGTAGAATGATAAACCCTAAGCCTTATTATAAAAACCTATTTTACCTTTATAAAATTGTTACTCCTTAGCTCTAGTGGTGGAGATGTGTATCCTTGCCAAGCCTATGATAGAATACTCATCACGAATGAGCAATTAAGCGAATTTGTTACATGTTACCACATAGATTAGTTGAGTGATTTGAGTGTTTTCATCTACCTATTTCGTGAGGTGTTTGATTGTGTACTTGTAATAGATCAAATAAATGCTTAAACGGAAAAATCCTTAGGGATACATTTTTATAAACTTCTAAAGGCTACTTGAGGACAAGTAGGATTCAAGTGGGGGGATATTTGATGACATCAAATAACGTTACTTTTATAGCATCATTTATCCCATGTAAATAACCCATTTTGTTTAATTATTGCTAAGAATTGTTACTTAATCGTATGTATTTGAGAATTGCAGTAATTATGGAGTACTTGGTGAAAGTTAACTAAAAGGCATGCATTCTGGAGCTTAAATAAAGATATTTGAATATTACTGTTCTAATGACCAATACGCCGTATCCATCAAGGAAGATACGGCGTATCTGTGTCTACACTTCACTAAAGACCACGAAGGAAACAAGATCCAATACGCTGTATCCAGGAAATACCAATACGCCATATTCAAGCCATATAGAAATAAAATATTCTGGAAGATATCAAACGTGGTATCTACTCCAAGAAATCCCCAATATGTCGTATCGACCTTTTTCCAGACCTTATAAATAGAAAACTCAAAAATGAGTTTTAAGTGTGCTAAATCATATTTCGATACCTAAACCACAAAAGTCGATTTTCAGAGGAGAATAAGAGCAGAAGAGGTCTTGCAACGTGATTAATTCAATAGGAAACAACTTGTAATCTCTTGTACTCTTGTAATCGTTCTGTTTTTTGTATCATTCGTTAACTCGGTTAGTTTACCTTGGCTAAATTATTACTCTTGTATTGATTATGACGTTTGAAGGCTAATACCTTTGGGTATTAGCCATTATTATAAAGATCCGAATGTTTGGTTTGTTTATCTCGATTGCCTAATTTATCGTTGATTGCTTGTTTATGTTTATCAATTTATACTTGTTTACGTGCTTTTGTATGCGACCTATCATTCAACTGGATCTAGTGATACGGACCAAGTAATCTAGATGTTGGGATAGCTCTCCATATAGTGATTTATACATCTAGACCAATAGGATCACAAATAACGAACTATATTTGCCCTTAGATTGTGAGCTTAGTAGGACCAACAGGTGACCTTGGGATCAACGAGTATGTTCTCGATTAATTGGTAAAGACTTGGTTAGTGGACTACTAGTGCACGAATTGTCATTAAGCAGTAAGTGGGTAAAGTCTCTATGAGTTAGGGTTTAACAAGATCACCATTGCTTAAATCCTTAAGATAGATTATAATCAGCAAATAAGGATGCTTTATGCGGATGCGTTTAATTGTAACAGAATTCTACATGTCTAGGTTTAAGGAAGAAGTACCACCTTAATCTTAAGAATGATATGCCGCCTCGAGATAAGTAATCATTGCACTAAATAAACAAACTAAGATTCTTATTGAATTAATAATGGTTAATACAGTTTTCTTATATTTGGTTAGATAGCTCTTTTATCTTCTGTTAATTTGCTTGCGTATGTTTTAGTGTCTTAAGTAGATTTTAGTCACCACAAAACCCGTGCCAGTCTCTCAGGCTGAAAACCCCCTTATCCATTAGATTTAGGATTAAAATAGGTTTAGCATAGGTTTAGCATAGATTAGACTAACTTAGATTAGAAAAACCAAAGTATTAATAAATTGAAAGTGTTTCTCGCTCTTAGTGATCGACACCCTACTTACCACGAATCTACCACCGACCGGGTACACTGCCCGTTAAAGTGTTGTTTTTGGTTAAGTCGGCAAAATATAAATTTAAAACATGAAATCATAAAATTAACACCACACAACGACACATCACCTGCAGTGAAGTATTCTTCGAACAAAGGACTGAATAGAAAATCCAACTCTTGTAATGATGGAGCATTCGTGTCTACTAGAGGAGAAACATTTGGAACCATCTTTTTACTTAAAGGTTCATTGTTGTGGTCTTGAATTCCAAGTTCTGAACTGTTATGATCAGAAGCCTGTTGTAGTTGGGGTGCAGGGTTAGAGTTGTCATAATCTGATGCCTTAGACAATTCCTTGATTTCATTAAAGTTGATATGAATAGATTTAATTATCAATCTGGTTCTTTTGTTATAGACACTATATTTCTTTGACTGAGTAGAATATCCCAGCAAAATGCACGAATCCCCTTTTTCTTTCATCTTGTCGAGGTTTTCACCATCTCGGGTAATGTAACAAGTGCAACCAAAGATGTGAATGTGTTTGAGAGAAGGTTTTCAGCCATTGATGATGTTATATGGTGTCTTTTCGTGTCTGGGGATGATGAGAGATATGTTCTGAGTGTAACATGCGGTTGCTATAGCTTCAGCACAAAAGAATAAAGGAAGTTTAGAAGCGGAAAGCATTGTTCGAGCAGCCTCAACGAGAGTACGGTTTCATCTTTCGACAACGCCGTTCTGTTCAGGTGTTCGAGGAGTAAAAGTTTGATGTTCAATGCCTTCTTCTTTAAAATAAGCATGGAGTGTCTTGTTTAAGAGCTTTGTGCCTCTGTATGTTCGAACAGTAATCACTAGAGCTTGAATATTACGTTGAATTATCTTGAGAAAGTCTTTGAGTAATCTGGTGATTCATCCTTGGTTCTTAGAAAGTGAGTCCAAGTGTATCGTGAGTAGTCATCTACAATTACCAGAATGTATTTCTTCCCATTGATGCTTTCAATCCGCATTGGACCACATAAGTCCATAAGAAGCAAATTTAACCGTTCTTTCAAACTTGGAACAGTCTTTGTCTTGAATGTGCTTCTTTTTGCTTTACTCGGTTCACAAGATGAACACAGTTGATCCTTGACATATTTCAAATTTGGTAAGCCGTTCACAATATCCTTCTTAGAAAGCAAGTTGATAGTGTCGAAATTAAGATGAGAAAGTCTTCGATGCCATAACCATGCTTGAGTTGGTGAAGCTTTAGCCATGAAACATATTGGAGTTGGTGACGTTGTGTCTTGAAGAGATATTGTATAGAGATCAGATCCACGATTACCAGAAAGTAAATCGTTTCCCTAAAGATCTCTAACAAAACAAGTTGATTTCCGGAATGCAACCTCCAAATCCGCATCATAAAATTGACCAACCGAAAAGAGATTGTGATTGAGGCCTTCGACGTAATAAACCCTCTTGATCGTGTTGAACCAAATCCCCATATTCAAGAATTGGAGCAAATTGATCATTTCTAAAATGAATGGTACCCAGATATTTCTCAACAAAATTACATAGCAGCTTGAGGTTTCCAGTCATATGCTTGGTACATCGAGAGTCAACAATGAATAGGATGAGTTGAACAATCTGCAAGAAAATTAGAGGATGATGGAACATTTGACAAATTGGATCCTAAAGAGTTTGTGAGCTTTAAGACATTGGTTATCCTAGATACATTATCTACAGTGGGACTAATGCTCGTTGACACAGTGTCTTTCCTAATTTTAGGTACCCATTTCTTTTTGGTCTTAGGAATCCATTTATATCCTGATGGGCATTGTTTTTTATCCACCATTTCTATGCCTTACTAGTTTTCTCATAAAGCATCCTATAGTACTCTTAGATTCCTGGATAGTGGAGTTTGATGCAACTATTTTATTAGGGGGTGTTACAACAGATTGGTTCGCTTTTCTTATGGGTTTTCTAGGCCTAATGGGCACTGCTCGAGGCTTCTTAGATCTAGCATTCACGTCATTAAAAAATTTAGAAGCACAAGCATCATGATTCGAATTAAACACACATTTTCCACATTCTTGTTTCTAGAGTTTGATGAAATTCTAAGGTTATTGTTGGTAGGTTTGTAGATTTTTTTTGAAGTATTTTGCAATGAATGCCAAGTTTTTCTGCATTTCCTTATCTCTCTAAGCTTGTTCTGGATCACTCTCCTCTTTAGAAGCTGACTCATATAAAGGTGTGATTGGTTTGGCTACTCTTTGCCTTTGTGTCTGGTAGTTGCATGAGATCTAGTTGAAGGTGATGTTTTTGCTGGTGGTGCATATGATCTGTAAGGTTTTGGTACTTGATAATAAGTATCTGGATACTGTTGAGCAGCAGCAACAAGTGCTAATGGATTTGCATTCTTTGCTATCTTTTCAGCATGGATTTCATTAACTTCTTGTTGGTATTGTTTCAGATGTCAAAGAACTTGTGATATGATACTGTGTCCAAGTCTTGAGTTTACTTGACAATTGTCACAAATCTTGACCATTCTGGTTGAAGTTGTTGAAGAGACTGAACATTCATTTGCATAGTAGCAACTTTCAACTGATTTCTCACCATTTCATTCATCATTTTGTAAAACCTAGAGTAGTATGACTCAATTGACTCTCAATCTCTTGAAGTAAATATGCCAAACTCCCAATACAAACTAGTTTTCACATCTTGCTTGTTAAGAGATTCACCTTATTGTAGCCTTTCAATGGCTATCCACATGTCATGAGTTGTCTTGCAAGCATTGGTGGATGATCTCTTAAACCAGCTACCATGATATTGTTATGCATTTGACTGTCTGTTGTGGATGTTGTTATTGGAGTAGTCATGATGAATGATTTGTTTGTTATGAAGTGAAAATAATTTTGTGGGATCTTAAGTTGATGTATTGATTGTAATTGTGGTTATTGTTGTTTGTTGTTTTAGGTCAAATAGCATAAATTGACTAAGTCAAACTACGTATGTTGACAAGTCAAACTTGCTAAATGGAAGGTCAAAATGAAAGAATTGATTAAGTCAAGTTGTCTTATGATTATGTCAAACTGCGTAAGTTGACTCGTCAAACTTGGTCAAATGGCAACTTCTATATCTATCAAACCGTAACTCTTGAAAGTCAAACTGCAAGTCAAATGAAGCTAAAACCGCAACTTTAGTCTCAAAGCGCAAGCTTGAAGATTTGTGTTGCCAAACCGCAACATGTAGGATCAAACCGCAAGTTTTAGACTAGTGTCAAACCGCAACTGATAAGGTCAAACCGTAACTTTTAAATTTTAGCCAAACCGCAACTATTTGGAATCAAACCGCTAGTTTTATTGGTCAAACCGCAAGTTTTTTTTTGAGTTCAAACCACAAGTTGCACTTTCAAACCGCAACTTGTCCTTTTTTCTCAAAAAATCACTTTTTCAAAAATAAGCTATAAGAAAAGGACGAATAAGCTGTTTATAAGCACTTTTGTCACTTTAAGTAAGATCTAAAACATGTTTAAAACACTTATAAGACTTGTTTGATAGATTTAAGGTTCGAATGAAATGAAAAGAAAATGCCAAAACCAAATAAGCTAAAATGAGCTTCGAATAAGTTTTGTAACAACAAACAAGCAATCACTATCTACCCCGTGGCTCTTGATACCAATTGTAGGAACCAAAGAATCATTTCACTTCATGTTTACACGAATCAAATAAGAAGAAAATAGGAAGAAGTTTAGAGAGAGAAAGCTAGAGAAAGAAAGAAGAGTGGAAGGATTACTATGTGTAAAATGAGTCCTACAAATGAGCAACCAACCCTTCTCCTTGTGTGGAGAAGGGTTATTTATACCTAGAGTCCTTGATTTGGACACCTAGCTTTCCTACACGGACCGGGCTCAGGTTTTGGTTGGGCTTTAGCCTGCAACGCATACACAATTAGCTTACATTAATGAGCCCGATTCTCGTAACTAGCCTATTACAACATTTACTAAATGAAGACCACGATTCCTTGTTTGACTTAATATTTTGAGGCTAACAAGTATGAAAATTTGATCTAAAGATGAAAGGAGAGTATTTTTGGTATTTTATGTTTATTATAAAGCAAGTAAAATATTGGGTATTTGAGGGATGTTTATTTTAAACTAATATTAACTTAATTCGAGAAGAGTAAATGACAAGAAAAGTGAATTTTGTGAAAACTTATATGATGGAAAACGTATTAACTTACAGTGCACTGCTCCCTAATATTGCCTAGCTATCTCTATCGACCTTGACTGATGAATATGGAGGACATAGCGAAAATAATGTAAATCTTTGGTCCAGCTTCTACACCCTATAATAACCAGTCTAATGCATTGGTCCATCTCATATAACTAACTATTATGACTATGAGTTCAAGCCTCGTTGGAGACATGTTTGAAATATATTGTGAGATATGTGGTATAAGTTATGAAAAAATTGTTGTTCTAAAAAAATAAAAAACTCAAATTTCACAATACAAATAATGTTAGCACACAAATTTACAAAGAACTCTAGGCAAGCTAGATAAATTTTCCATCAAAAGAATCGGCCCAATGGACTATGTTTATACAGCCCAATATACAACAACATACCCATAAAACTAGCTATCATTTACACATACCAAACCAACATTTCTCCTAGTCTCTGTTGAAAACCCTACTGAAGCCGCCGCCAAACAGGTATTGTCTGTAAACAATTTGTTTAAGGTTAATATTTGCTTACATTTTATACATTGGAATTAATGTGTTTGCTATAATGGTTTTGTAACATATTTTAATTGGTTTTTTGTAACCATAGGAAATGGCAAAGTCAAAGAATCACACAGCACACAACCAGTCAGCAAAGGCTCACATGAATGGTATCAAGAAGCCCAGGAAGCACAGAAACACTTCCACCAAAGGGGTTAGTTTTTTAAAAAATTTGGTTTAATATAATCAAACTTTGTTTTTTAAATATAGTCATATGTTCATATTTAGTTACACAGAGTGGATAATTGTAACAAATGTTTTATGTGGCAGAAGGTTATGAAACTGATTTTATTCGTTTAGAGGTGAAAATAGTTGGTTTGGGGATAATTGGTATAGGAAATTAGGAATACTATCAACAAAGTGGTCTTTATGATATATGAGTTGTTAAACACTTGAAAAACTGATTATTTGTCTATCGAGTGTGGCTTGTTTGTTGCGGCTAGTTGTCTGAATGTGGTTTACCTTCATCATATACTCCATGTGCACACTAGAAATGCAATGATTAACACTTGCTTAATGATGACATTTTGACATCATTTTATGGTATGAAAGAAAAAGTTCATAAAAAAGAAGACAATGCATAGGCTGATGTTATTTTGAATCTTGTACTTTACTTTTGTCGAATGAAGGGTAATTTGATTTAAAACGTTTAGAAAATGCAACTTTGATGTTCAGGTTTATAGCAATAATTTTGCTTATCAGGTAACATATGTGTAAATTACTTGTGCAAAAATATCATTTTCTAACACTTAAAAGTTTGTACCCTTTTTTTGAGCAAATATGAAGTGCATACTCCTAAAACGTTGGTATATAATATGTTATTTTTTTGCTTTAATATCTTGAGTACGAATACCAAAATAAATAGCAACATGTTCTTTTTAAGGAACTCTAACTTCATTCTTTAATCATATTACCTTTCACCACCTAACTTTGCAATGTGATATTCAGATCTTTTATGTCAAATGCTTTTGTGTCTGTTGTTTACAAGTATATCTGGAAGAGTTGTTTATAGGGTTCTCTAGTACTCCGTAATTTTTTCACATTCAACCCATTACCATATCAATCTGTGTTTTTTTGTCTTGCGCTCATTTTTGAATTTGTGTTTGTTTGACTTTTGTAACCTAGTTTTGTGCACTTAACCCATGGAAGTATCAATTTTCTCCGCGCTATTCTGTGGATCAATTTTCTCCGCGCTATTGCAATTTCTGTCTTGAGTACCGTGGATTTCATAATAAACTTAGAGTTCACCTCCTAATCCCCATCAATGTTATTTACTAGTGAATTGAGTTTAATGTTGGACTGTTATGGCGTTTCTGAGTGTAGATGGATCCTAAGTTTTTGAGGAACCAGAGGTATGCAAGGAAGCACAACAAGCAGAGTGGCGATTCTGCTGCTGAAGAATAGATGTTTTATTGTTGATTGTTAATTTCTCTTTATGATCTTGTTTTCTTTTAGAAATGTGACGTCCAGTTTTGATTCAGTATGATGGTATTGTCATATTGTGAGAATATGTTCAACCAGATGATCATATCTCTAGTCATTACATTAATGTAGCTGTTTGGATGGACCATGAATCTACGGCTACACTTTTGATGGCTTTGGAAACTTAATTTTTGCTTAAGGAAGCTGCTAAATTGGTATCAGTTGTTACTTGGGGCTGGTTTTTTTCATGAGTATGGTGATTTAATTTATTTTTTTTGGAACGGCGGCATATTATTAAAAAAAACTAGCAAGGAGCTAGAATTACAAAGGCATTTTAAGCCAATCAGTCCAACTAATACAAATTTTGCCTTTAAATTTTAACCAAGAAAAAGAAAGCAAACAAATACTATCAAACATATCACAAATTCTCATAAATTGAGAATTAAAAACGATATTATTCCTGAAGCGCCACAGGATCCAACAAGTGTTCATCAGATGAGGAGTATAATGTAAGCAGGTCGAAGCACAGCTCTCTCTACCTCAACAAGTAGTTTGAGTTTTAAGTTTGCAACTTCAAAAATATATTACATGCACATATTGATCATGAGCTAGAGTATTTTAGCACTCAGTTCTTGAATTTGAAGTCTTCCTAGTATCTCTACTTACCTTAAAAGTCTTATCCGAGTAAGTCAAGCAGTTAAGATTGACATGATCCAAGTGGAGCTGTTTTCGATTCTGAGTTTGATTTGGTTTTGAATAGCTTGCCAATTACCTCAGCAGTTTAACTTTTCCTCTAATGAAACATTCAATCCTTTCATACGACATGTTAATAAATAATTGAGGTTTCATTCGTACTCCAGTGTTTCTTAAATTGTGAATAAATTAATTAGAGTCGATAGAGTTTTGCTTTTAGTGTATGCACCGTAGAGACATGGTAAAAGAATTAGAGATATCGGGGGTTTGTTCATAGTGACTTATTACTAAAGCTTATTTTTCATGTTACGAGCTTATCTAGGGTCTAGTACTCAGCTCATTTTTGAGCTGATTAGTTTATGTAATCATGGCATATATTTTACAACCTCACTTTTATCGGATTATATGAAAACTCATAGGCTTATGTATGCTTACTATTAGGGGTGGAGTCAGGAATTTGAGTTAAGGGGGGTCGTTATGCTAAACGCAAAAAGTCATAGTGACAGATATCTTTTCAAAAATTAACATGTAGTGTTGTCTTATATTATGTATAAGTTATTCATTTGTGAATTATGAAGGCATGTCAATATAACAAGGGATGCCGAATGTAAAAAATAGTAGAAAATCATTTGTAATCTAAATAACTAATAAATGAATTCAATTGATTATGGATGGCTCGACACCCACTAGTCACCCTACTTACTCCGCTAGTGCCTACTGTGACATGATAAACATATATACATATAAAACAAATCGAAATAAATGTATTTATGAAGTATTAACCGAAATTAAATAAGTTAATAAACCCAAAAATGAACGTAAACAAACACCCTTAATTAAACTTATTCTAATATAAAATTAACTCAATAGCTGCATATGTCAATCAAAGGCCTCTTGGCCTAACGATATATGAGTAATCCTTTACTTTAGAGGTTATGGTTCAAGTCGCATTAAAAATATGTGAGATATAATTTTTGAAATATATGATGTACGTTAAGGATAGATTTTTTTTTGTTTAAAAAAGGCAAACACATAATAACTATATAAGCTCGCCTAACAATAAACCTTACATTATTACATAAAACCACTTAACAATAAATTGGTTATCAAAACTCAAGAAATAAACTAACGCAAACATTGTCTTAAATAAGTAAATTTTTGTAGTTTTCTTCATCATAATTACTCTCTCCGTCTAATAATCATTGTTCGGTATTGATTTTTAAAAATTTTTGTTTTTCAACTTATATTTTAAATATTTTTGTTTATGTTATATAATATTTGATGAAAATTATATTAATAAAAATACATTTAAAATATAATTTATTTATATATTTTAAATTTAATTTTATATAACACAAAATAATAGTTGAAATTAAACCTGTAAAATAAAAGGATAAAGATCCTCTAAAGTTTAAGAATTTGAGTTAAGAGGGGTCGTTATACTAAACGCAAAAAGTCATAGTGACAGATATCTTTTCAAAAATTAACATGTAGTGTTGTCTTATAATTCATTTGTGAATTATGAAGGCATGTCAATATAACAAGGGATGTTGAATGTAAAAACTAGTAGAAAATCATTTGTAATCTAAATAACTAATGAATGAATTCGATTGATTAGGGATGGCTCGACACCCACCAGTCACCCTACTTACTCCGCTAGTGCTTACTGTGACATGATAAACATATATAATATAAAACAAATCGGAATAAATGTATTTATGAAGTATTAACCGAAATTAAATAAGTTAATAAACCCAAAAATGAACGTAAACAAACACCCTTAATTAAACTTATTCTAATATAAAATCAACTCAATAGCCGCATATGTCAATCAAAGGCCTCTTGGCCCAACGATATATGAGTAATCATTCACTCTAGAGGTTATGGTTCAAGTCGCATTAAAAATATGTGAGATATAATTTTTGAAATATATGATGTACGTTAAGGATAGATTTTTTTTGTTTAAAAAAGGCAAACACATAATAACTATATAAGCTCGCCTAACAATAAACCTTACATTATTACATAAAATCACTTAACAATAAATTGGTTAGCAAAACTCAAGAAATAAACTAACGCAAACATTGTCTTAAATAAGTAAATTTGTGTAGTTTTCTTCATCATAATTACTCTCTCCGTCTAATAATCATTGTCCGGTATTGATTTTTAAAATTTTTGTTTTTCAACTTTTATTTTAAATATTTTTGTTTATGTTATATAATATTTAATGAAAATTATATTAATAAAAATACATTTAAAATAGTTGAAATTAAACCTGTAAAATAAAAAAGATAGAGATCCTCTAAAGTTCAAAAATTTGAGTTAAGGGGAGTCGTTATGCTAAACGCAAAAAGTCACAGTGACGTCTTATATTATGTATAAGTTATTCATTTGTGAATTATGAAGGCATGTCAATATAACAAGGGATGATGGATGTAAAAACTAGTAGAAAATCATTTGTAATCTAAATAACTAATGAATGAATTCAATTGATTAGGGATGGCTCGACACCCACTAGTCACCCTACTTACTCCGCTAGTGCTTACTGTGACATGACAAACATATATACATATAAAACAAATCGGAATAAATGTATTTATGAAGTATTAACTGAAATTAAATAAGTTAATAAACCCAAAAATGAACGTAAACAAACACCCTTAATTAAACTTATTCTAATATAAAATCAACTCAATAGCCGCATATGTCAATCAAAGGCCTCTTGGCCCAACGATATATGAGTAATCCTTTACTCTAGAGGTTATGGTTCAAGTCGCATTAAAAATATGTGAGATATAATTTTTGAAATATATGATTTACGTTAAGGATAGATTTTTTTTGTTTAAAAAAGGCAAACACATAATAACCATATAAGCTCGCCTAACAATAAACCTTACATTATTACATAAAATCACTTAACAATAAATTGGTTAGCAAAACTCAAGAAATAAACTAACGCAAACATTGTCTTAAATAAGTAAATTTTTGTAGTTTTCTTCATCATAATTACTCTCTCTGTCTAATAATCATTGTCCGGTATTGATTTTTAAAATTTTTGTTTTTCAATTTTTATTTTAAATATTTTTGTTTATGTTATATAATATTTGATGAAAATTATATTAATAAAAATACATTTAAAATCTAATTTATTTATATATTTTAAATTTAATTTCATATAACACAAAATAATAGTTGAAATTAAACCTGTAAAATAAAAGGATAGAGATCCTCTAAAGTTCATATGAACTTTACTGGAAAAGTTCTCTCACAAAAATGAAATAAACCGGGTCTCTCAGTAGGCCCCACTGTTATGTTTGTGAAAAAACTTTACTGGTAAAGTTCATATAAACTTTAGAGGATCTCTATTCAAAATAAAACCTCAAAACTAGATGAAAGAAGTACTCCCTCTGTCTCAATTTACTTGTCCACTTTTGACTTTTGAAGTCTTTTTTATTCGACTTTAACCTTAAATTATTAATTTTGTGTTATACAACACTTGATGAAAATTATATCAAATGAAAAAACATTTAAAACTCAATATATTTATATATTTTGCATCAACTATTATATAACACAAAATAAATAATTCAAAGTCAAAGTTAAATATAAAAGACTTCAAAAGTCAAATATGGACAAGTAAATTGGGACCGAGGAGTAGTACTCAGCTGATTAAAGCCTTAATTGCCAAAAATAACAATAATCAATTAACCATAATATTCCGCATTCTTCCAAAATTATCAAAAAGATATACTACTATTGTCGTTACTTCACATATCACCACGTGTAACTTCGATCCAATAACCCGCCAAAACAATCGCCTATTCCACCTTCATTTACTAACACGTACACATCTACAACATCACACGTGTCACCTCCTTCTTTAAAAGCCAGTTTAACAAACTTAAACACACACAAAGAAAAAAGAACACCAAGAAACTAAAAAAAATGGGACACAATTTAGAAACAAGATCTTTGCTAGATGAAATAAGAAGCTTTGATAGGAAAGGTGGCTGGTTTGATTTAGGACATCCTCTTCTTAACCGTATGGCTGAATCTTTTGTTAAGGCTGCTGGGGTATGCTTTTCTATTTGCATGCAAATGTGTACTAGAGGATAAATAAACCCTATAATTTTATTATTGACAATTGTAAATAATGGTGAAAACCTATATGACACGTTTAGGTATAGATGTATAATGGTCAATAATAAAATTATTAACCATTATTTATAACGGTAAAACCTACATACCCTAAACCCAGAATCCGAGTTTAGGCATATTTATCCTCTAATAATATGTGAACATGTGATGTTGTATTTATTGTGTTTTTGTGAATGTTTACGTAGATTGGTGCAGTTCAGGCGGTTTCGAAAGAGGCGTATTTAAGGGCTGTTGATGGTTAGTAGAATGTTGTTAAATGTTTATGAATGAATTTTTTTATTGGAGGTTAAAGGTTTGATTATGCCATTATGAAAGCTAGAAATATACTGATTGAAAAATGAAATATCCACTAGCAGTTTGCACCACATGAGAAAGGTTGCATAGTTTTTATTTTTGCCATTATGGACTAGTAGGGTAGACATTTGGCCATTTGAGGTGGCCAGGGAAACTCGGAAATGCTCACAAAGATACCTCGGTTAGGCGTCGTACATCTGAGTAAAAGTTTGATGAGCAAATGTTTACTTTCCAAGCAAACTTCGATTTTGACACCTCTAAGGACCATTTTAACATGTACTTCCCTTCTTTTAGATACAGTTGATGTCATAGTTCACTATTGTATTTTATAACAAGTTAGGTCACCCGCGCTCTGCTGCGGGATGTTTGGCGGGATGTTTGGCGG